>OX578133.1:98014096-98181596 GCA_951213105.1 Amaurobius ferox
TCATATTCCTTCAATAGATGCAACAATCTTAGGTGCAAAACTTGTCCTTTCGCTGACCCATTACAAATTAGTAATAATTCCACTTCACAAAAATTCTGCAAAGTTTTTAAGTGCATATACAAACTTACTTGTACTATTTGTAACTTATCCTATATTGGCCAAACCAGCAACCCTTTACATCTGAGAATGAATGTCCACTGGGATCATATTAAAAAATTTGACCATAAAGTCTTTAATGATCGCCCTACTAAAAATCAATTTGAATATCAGCACTTTGCAACACACGGATTTAAAAATGTATCCGTTCATATTTTAGATATTAAAATTTCACTCACTGATAGATTAGTATTTGAAAATTATTACATTAAAAAATATAAAACTCTCCCCTATGGCTTAAATCAAATTTATAATAATAATAATGTAGTTAACAATAGTTTCGAATACAATTATAATAAATCTTCAGTATATAAACATCTTTTTCAGTATTCAAAGTAATCCACTCCTAGTAAAAAGCGATATAAGAGTGGCAAAGGAAAAAGTAACTTATGTAAAACTATTGATTACAATGTAGACATTTTGAAATTACAATATAATTATTCTCAAACTTTCAATTTTCTACCCGTTAAAACTTGGTTATATAATGTCATAAAATGCAAATGAAGTACTGTTTATACTAATTTTTTAAAATTAAAATTAACTCATGAGCATTTTAAACTTTTATTTTATGATTTGCTTCTTTCTCGTACAAATTTCTTAAATTACCATCTACTCCATTCACCAAATCCACATACTAAAATAGCGCCTCCCCCACTGGGTTCCGGTCTAAATTGGGTGGCACTTCCCGGCCGTCCAAACGGTTACCTTACACCTTTCTGGTAGGTCAGACGGTCTGGGTCTCAACAACAACATACTAAAATAGCATACTGTGTAATTTCTTTTAAACACCCAATTCTTACTTCGCTTAACTTCAATAATTTATTTGCAAAACATCAGCACTTGTTACCAGTAAATGACATCAAAATACAAAAATCATTCAAATATAATTTACCAATTGGTAGAACTATTTACAATTACAATGAAATTTCCAGGACATTAAACTCTGATGACCTTACATCATGTGTATGCAGTGATAAAAATCTAACCCCTTATGTCAACTCCTCTCATGAACACATTATTACTGGGATCTCAATATAGTTCAGGATGATATACTTAAGGAAATTATGAATAAAGGGTCTAAATTTCGCATTCCATTCTGCCATCACCCCAAACAACTTCTTCAGTCTTTATCTTTTGATTTTGATAAATTCATATATCAACTTGCTTGTTCACATTCCATTCCTATTGAAGCATTCCATCTATGGAAGTATACTACCTTACATCTACTTAAAAATATTATTATAAACATTAAATTAACGAAGCCTAGGTATCCTTATAAAAAACTCCTATCTGCTATTAAAGAACTACAACAACATTTTGTCATAACTTATGTAGATTTTTAAACCCATTAATAATCAGTCTATCAAAATTAAAACTAAAATGCCAAAATTATATACACAATTAAATATTAATTTTAAGTTTTATAAATTTCCTTATGTTACTTTGGTTCCTAAATTTCACAAATCACCTCTCAATTTTAGAACGGTCACTTGTGGACATAATACTTTTACCACTACAGCTAGTAAGTACTTGCTTAACTGTTTAAATAGAATTAATGAATCTCTTAAATTTAGGAATTCAGGATATTTCATTTTGAATAATTGTTTTGATCTAGTTAATAACCTTAGCAAGCTCCCACAAATTCTTGGTTTCCATACCTTTGATTTTAAAGACCTATTTAATAATATTGTAATTAAAGATTTATACAAAATTATTATATCTCTTTATTATGACTATCTATCTTCCAATAATGTTGCAGTTAATGTCAAAAACTTTCCTAAGCTCTTTCACTTTGTGTTATACAACAATTATATTATTCAAGGTGATAACATTTATTTACAAACATCTGTTGTACCACAAGGTGGCTGTAGTAGTAGTATTCTCGCTAACTCATATCTTTATTATTATGAATGTCATTTTAACTCTAATTCATATATTATATATAGATATGTTGACGACTTAATTTGTATTATCATTGATGATTCCTATCCAATTAATATTGATTTTTACCCATCTAACCTAGAATTAATTCCTAATGAGCCTAGCGTTAGTCAAACTGTAAATTTTTTAGACCTAAATTTAGATACCTTCAATAATCATGTAATCACCAATCTATATGATAAAAAAGATTCTTACAACTTCACTATCAAAAAGCTGCTATATTATCAATCTTGTAATTCTATTCAATTGTTTAGAAACATCGTTTTAAACCAGCTATTCCGAATACATCGACTTTCTGATCCTCAGTTTTACTTTCTCCACATCAATAATCTTAGACGCAATTGTCAAAATTTCCAATATCCGGAAGTATTTGTATATAATATTATTAATAATTTCAAATATACCACGTAATAATTTTATACATGCATTATTTATCTTTGGATAATTCATTTTTGTGAATTTTACCCATTCTTATCACCTAACTTACCACTTGGTCTGAGTCTAATACTGTTTACTATTTTCGAAAGACTAATTTCCATTTGTCCTGAGTCCTATACTGATTACTATTTTTTATAGTCTCCATGCATATTATGTTTCGTTCACATGTATTCATTCCGGTGCCCGCTCGCATTGACGAAGTGATGTGCAATGCTCAGTCGCACCTACACGTGGTAGCAGTGCCAGTGAGTTAATATTTCTGTTCGAGGAGTTTTTTTTATTTTTCTGATTTTTAATTCAATTGGTTTATTTTTTCTCCTTCCACTAGCCAGTAGACAGTTCGAATGGTGTCTATAGTTAAATACTATCGCCGTTGTCAGAAACTGGCTATTCTATCGGTTTTAATTCGAATTGTATGGCTGTCCTGATGAGAATGCAGTTTCAAACTAACCGACATTTTTTGTGTGGTTTCAATTGATTGTTTTCAATGTCTTAATCTTTTATCGTGAGCTAATATTATTGCCTTTTCTCAATTTTGCCGTGTTTTCTTTTTCATTTTTTCCTTTTTTTTTAACACTTTACAACAAAGTTGAAAAGTGTTTATGACTTTGTTCATTCTGTCTGTCTGTCTGTCTGTCTGTCTGTCCGTTAGCACGATAACTGCCGTAAAAATGAGTTTATCAAAATGAAATTTTAGTATGTTGTTCAGACGGTCTGTAGGACCTATGGGAATATAAATAAATAATATCACCCAATTAGTTTTTTATTGAACCCGGGTTGAAAAAATGAAATACATTGAACCCTATGGGACCTAATTTTTCAAACATTTTTTAAGTAAATTTCAAATTCACGAATTGCTTCGAAATTTTTAGGAAATATTCACATTATCCCATAGAATATATAAAAAAAAATTCAGTAAAATATGTTAAGTAGTTTTTTAATTAAAAAAATTATTTAATATAGGGAAAAAAACAAATTCAATTAAATTCTGACTTTGGGATATCTTCCAGAAAGAAAAGAGAGAGATATTATATAATAAATATCTCTCCATTTGTTTAAACGTTTTGCATATGGGAGTGGCTTCATATTTTAAAATAAATTTGGTAGATAACAATTTTTCATTTTTTTTAAATTTTATATAACTCTTCTTGATAAATTTAATTGATGGCATTTTAAATGCACTTTCCTACGTCCTAGAGAGTTAAAATTTGGTACACAGCTTAAATTTGTTGAACATTTTATTCGACAAAAATTTGATGGATCTTTAAATATAGATCATACATTTTTTTCGAAATGGCCTGAAAATAATCCCCGTTCACGAAAATAATCCCCGTTCACTTCTATAAATCATTGGTGTAATATTGTTAAAAATTCTGATGTGGACAGCACATGTCTTTCTTTCAGACTCATATTCGTTCTCTTTATTTATTCAATGATAATTTGAGTTTATCTGCACAACATAAGTATTTTAAATGACATTGAATTTACACGTTAAACTTAAATTTGGTTCTCATTTGATAGCTGGACTTATTGTCAAAGGTGGAGTAACGAAAACGCGAAAAAACTAGAATATCTCAAGAACGGCTAGTCCTAGAGTAATGGGGTTAGTCTTATTCTTTTTGTTGTCAAAAATCACATATAAAATAGGAATTTAATTGATATAATTGAGCACACGTAGTCTTTTATTTTTATATATAACGATTTTTGCTGGCCATTTCGCAAAAATAGCCCGTTCCTTTTTCCCGAATCGTAGTAGAATAACCTACAAATGACTTATATACAAAATTTTGTTAAATTTGGTATATAAATCACTTGTAGGTTATTGAAATATTATACTCCAAATTTTGTTAAATTTGGTTCATTAGTTTTTAGCTAGAGTGGATAAAGGCAATTTCTGCGGCCATTTCGCAAAGATAGCAGATTCTTTTATTACGAATCGTACTATAATCTAATGAACATCAGGATTTCCCACAAAAAACATACCTACCAAATTGTATGAAATTCGGTCCATTAGTTTTTCAATTAGAGTGGATGTAATATCCACACAGACACACAGAAACATACACAGATACACCCTTACACACACAGACGTCTTCCTAAAAGTAGTTTTTTCGTGTTCTAGAAGTCCCAAAACGTGTAGATCCTTTGAAAATTCGAGTTTCGATCTTCGGCACGATTCCAATACTTTGAGTACATACACATACACATATATATTATCTGTGTATTATCTGTGTATCTAAATTCCGTGCCTATGCAATTACAATAGTTGTGATTTTAAATGATCCCTAAACTTTTATTATTTCTTCAAGGAAGCCTAATTTTAACATATGCAGAATGCAAATATCTCAAGCGATTGTAAGATGAATTACATAAGAATTGCTGAATTTTTTTCACACAAAATTATTTAGCTCTGGAGTCTGGAATACAAGTTATATGAATGAAATATTCATTGATTTTGCATAAAGAATCAGATGATTTATATTTCGATACAGTTTTAAATATTTAAGTATAATAAATTACTGTAGTACTGTGATAATGTAAAAGATATTACCACTGAATGAATCACATTTTAGAAATTTTTAAATGAAATTACATTTCAGTTGGAAAGTGTTTCATAATCAATGCTTATGCATGATTGATCTTTCTTGTTTATATATAATTTTTAATTGTGATTTTTGTATACTCATATTCTTCTCATCCCCCTTTCCATTGTAGTGATATGTTACCTTCTATTTTTATCCTTAGCCTTGGTCTGTTGTTACTTATTTGTAACAGATATGCTAGAGATGGGTTTTTTGTACATACAGTAGTTTATGCATGGTTTTCGATTAAAATCTTTCAATATATATATATATATATATATATATATATATATATATATATATTCAAAATCCTACTATAAAGTTTAAATTATAGATATCTAAAATTTCAAATTCCCATTACTTTCTTCAAGCTTATAAAAAGTTATTCCTAGACGCTCTTGATGATATATTTCGAAAACAAACACTAATATAGAACTGTTTCTTAAAAATTAGTTGCAACTTCTTTCGGCTGTTTTCCGCATTCGAATGCTATTTTATACATTTCCTGCAGGTCCCACTCTGCCTCACATTAGTATCGTTCATACCTTCAATATATTTCACGATATCTATTTTGCTTATAAATATCTCATTATTACTTCTAAAAACATCAAAATCATATTTTACGAGCTTAAGCTAAAGCACTTTCAAAAACTAAAGACAAAGTCAAATAATTTTGAAGTCCTTTATTATGGAGTCTCACTACTGTATTGTCACAATACCGTCATAATAATAATATCGTCATAATAATAATATTGTTACAATAATAATGAACTAAATAAATAACAAAGTATAAGAATTCCTATCAGAACTAGGCTATATTAAATTTCCATTTATAGGAGTAGTCATGGTATGCCACGGATTGGAATTTTAGTAATCGGTTATCGATATTTGATCGTTGTTATGCTACGTTCGTGGAATTTTGTTAAATGATAAGAATAAGTTTGGTAAAATTATTAGAGATAAGATATTTTACACCTTGAAATTATTTTATGCAAGTATAATGAGCAATTTAGCAATTCTATATAACATTTTAAACAGAGTTTTATTTGTTCATAATATTTCTTTAGAACTATTTTAAATGTGAAAAATGAACAATTTTATAAAACAAAATATTTTGTAAAATATCATCAGAAATTCATAAGACATTTTACTACAATTCAATAAAATACTCAGAAAGTCAGTGTACCGAATTAATACGATGTTTAAAGATAAATTTAAGAATTAGTTTGAGAGTGTGTTTCTATTAAAATTCGAAAGTTTTTACTCTATCATGGAATTACAAAATATGAAACTGTTACTTGTGAGAATAACACGTTTAGTACTTCCTTAAAGAAAGCAGACATATGCAAATACGTGATATAATACAACGTGACATATGCAAATTACATGACATAATGTAATTTGCATGTGTCTGTTTTATTTAAAGAAGTGCTAATTGTGTTATTCTATCTTGGAAGCCCATAAAATAAAGAAGCAGTTATTAAACATGTCCGCATTGCACGCTAAAATACTATTTATGGTGCATATATTACAATTAGTTTGCATTTTCAGTTTTAATTCGCGGAACCCGAATGAAGCATCTGGAATCATAAGACAAAACAAATCAATCATGCATAAAGCATTGATTATAAAAACACTTCCCAACTTCAATGCAATTTTATTTAAACATCTCTAAAATGCGATACATTCCTCGGTAATATTTTTAAAATTATCACAATACTACATTAATTTATTATATTTGAAAACTTAAAATTTCATCGAAAAAAATGAACTTCATTCAAATGACGGCATTGTAATATAAATTACCTGGTTCAAACATCTGTAAAATGCGATACATTCCATGGTAATATTTTAAAAATTATCATAATACTAAAATAATTTATTGCATTTGAAAACTTCATCGAAAACAAATTAACTTTATTCAAATGACTTCATCGAAATATAAATGGATCTCTCTTTAAAAGCAGCATTTCATTCACAAACTTTTATCCATTCCTTTCATTCATCACAATACTATAATAATTTATTTTATTGATAATCTTAAAACCATGGAGGTACAAGTAATTTAACTCTATGCTTAAAACTTCATCGAAAAAATCGTCTTTTTCTCTGTTGCTGTTGTTGAGACCCAGACCGTCCGACCTACCAGAAAGGGTATTCTTCTCTGTGTAAAATCAATGAATGTTTCATTCATATCAGCTATATTGCGGACTCCATGAGCTAAATAATTTTGCGTTAAAAAAATGCAGCAATTCTTATACAACTAATTCTACATCTTTTGGGGATTACATTCTCCATAAGTGAAAATTAGGTTTCGTTGTAGAAATAATCAATGTTTGATGATCATTTAAACCCAAATATATTGTCATTGCATTGTTTCAGTATGTAGATGAACTGAATTTAAGCAAAAATAAAGCGGTTTTAGGACGGATACAACACTAAATATGAATTTAAAAGAACTTTAAAAATCACGATTTTGACACAAGATGGATGTCATATTTTATTTTGAAGTGGGTCACGTGATCTCTTCATATAAAAGATGTAATGAATATTTTGGTTTTTACTTAAAAAACTACTAAGTATAATTTGCTGTAATTTTTTTTATATATTTTATGGGATAATTTGAATATTTTCTAAAACTTTCGAAGCAATTTGCGAATTTTAAATTCGCTTAAATGTTTGAGAAATTGGGTCCTATAGGCTTCAATGTATTTCATTTTTTCAACCTGGATTCAATCCAAAACTAATTGGGTGATATTATTCATTTATATTCCCATATGTCCCACAGACCGTCTGAACAGCATACTAAAATTTCAATTTGATAAAGTCATTTTTACGGCAGTTATCGTGCTAACGGACATACAGACAGAATGAACAAAGTTATAAACACTTTTCAACTATGTTGTAAAGTGTTAAAAAGAAACAAGAAATATCAATCATGCATAAGCATTGATTATGAAACACTTTCCAACTGAAATGCAATTTTATTTAAAATTTCTCAAGAATGTGATACATTCTGTGGTGATATCTTTTACATGACCACAGTACTACAGTAATTTATTATACTTAAATATTTAAAACTCTATCGCAATATAAATCATCTGATTTTCTATGCAAAATCAATAAATATTTCACTTATATAACTTGTATTCCAGACTCCAGAGCTAAATAATTTTGTGTGAAAAAAATTCAGCAATTCTTATGTAACTCACCTTACAATCGCTTGAGATATTTGCATTCCGCATAAGTTAAAATTAGGCTTCGTTGAAGAAATAATAAAAGTTTAGGGATCATTTAAAATAACAACTATTGTAATTGCTTAGGCACGGAATTTAGATACACAGATAATACACAGATACACAGATAATATATGTGTGTGTGTGTATTCAAAGTATTGGAATCGTGCCGAAGATCGGAACTTGAATTTTCGAAGGATCTACACGTTTTGGGACTTCTAGAACACAAAAAATCTATTTTTAGGAAGACGTCTGTGTGTATAACGGTGTATCTGTGTGTTTTTCTGTGTATCTGTGAGGATATTGCATCCACTCTAACTGAAAAACTAATAACCCGAATTTCATAAAATTTGGTAGGTAAGTTTTTTGTGGGAAACCCTGATGTTCATTAGATTATAGTACGATTAGTAATAAAAGAATCTGCCATCTTTGCGAAATGGCCGGCAGAAATTGTCTTTATCCACTCTAGCTAAAAACTAATGGATAAAATTTAACAAAATTTAGTGTATAATATTTCAATAACCTACAAGTGATTTATATACCAAATGTAACAAAATTTGGTATATAAATCAGTTGTAGGTTATTCTAGTACGATTCGGGAAAAAGGAACGGGATGTTTTTGCGAAATGGCCCGCAAAAATCGTTAAATATAAAAATTAGAGACTACGTGTGCTCAATTATATCAATTAAATTCCTATGTTATACGTGATATTTGATAACAAAAAGAATAAGACTAACCCCATTACTCTAGGACTAGCCGTTCTTGAGATATTTTAGTTTTTTCGCGTTTTCGCTACGCCACCTTTGACAATAAGTCCAGCTATCAAATGAGAACCAAATGTAAGTTTAACGTGCACATTCAATGTCATTTAAAATACTTATGGCTGTTATTTTGTGCAGATAAACTGAAATTATTATTGAAGACATAAAAAGAACGTGAATATGAGTCTGTAGGGAAAGGCATGTGGTGCCCACATCAGAATACTTAACAATATTGCAACAATGATTTATAGAAGTGAACGGGGATTATTTGCAGGCTATTTCGAAAAAAATGTAGGATCTATATTTAAAGATCCACCAAATTTTTGTAGAATAAAATGTTCTACAAATTTAAGCTGTGTACAAAATTTTAACTCTGTAGTACGTAGGAAAGTGCATTAAAAATGCCATCAAAAAGTATATTATGAAAAGTTATATAAAATTAAAAAATAAATTTGAAAAATTGTTATCTACCAAATTCATTTTAAAATGTGAAGCCTCTCTGATACACAAAATAGTTAAGCTCTTGGAAAGCTATTTATTATATAATATATCTCTTTTTTCTTTCTGGAGGATATCCCCAAATTCAGAATTTAATTGACTTTGTTTTTCTCCCTTTATTAAATAATTTTTAATTAAACAAGAAAGATCAATCATACATAAGCATTGATTATGAAACACTTTCCAACTGAAATGTAATTTCATTTAAAAATTAAAATGTGATTCATTCAGTGGTAATATCTTTTACATTATCACAGTACTACAGTATACTTAAATATTTAAAACTGTATCGAAATATACATCATCTGATTCTTTATGCAAAATCAATGAATATTTCATTCATATAACTTGTATTCCAGACTCCAGAGCTAAATAATTTTGTGTGAAAAAAAATCAGCAATTCTTATGTAATTCATCTTACAATCGCTTGAGATATTTGCATTCTGCATATGTTAAAATTAGGCTTCCTTGAAGAAATAATAAAAGTTTAGGGATCATTTAAAATCACAACTATTGTAATTGCATAGGCACGGAATTTAGATACACAGATAATACACAGATAATATATATGTGTATGTGTATGTACTCAAAGTATTGGAATCGTGCCGAAGATCGGAACTCGAATTTTCAAAGGATCTACACGTTTTGGGACTTCTAGAACACGAAAAAACTACTTTTAGGAAGACGTCTGTGTGTGTAAGGGTGTATCTGTGTATGTTTCTGTGTGTCTGTGTAGATATTACATGCACTCTAATTGAAAAACTAATGGACCGAATTTCATACAATTTGGTAGGTATGTTTTTTGTGGGAAATCCTGATGTTCATTAGATTATAGTACGATTCGTAATAAAAGAATCTGCCTTCTTTGCGAAATGGCCGCAGAAATTGCCTTTATCCACTCTAGCTAAAAACTAATGAACCAAATTTAACAAAATTTGGAGTATAATATTTCAATAACCTACAAGTGATTTATATACCAAATTTAACAAAATTTTGTATATAAATCATTTGTAGGTTATTCTACTACGATTCGGGAAAAAGGAACGGGCTATTTTTGATAAATGGCCAGCAAATATCGTTATATATAAAAATAAAAGACTACGTGTGCTCAATTATATCAATTAAATTCCTATTTTATATGTGATTTTTGACAACAAAAAGAATAAGACTAACCCCATTACTCTAGGAATAGCCGTTCTTGAGATATTCTAGTTTTTTCGCGTTTTCGCTACGCCACCTTTGACAATAAGTCCAGCTATCAAATGAGAACCAAATTTAAGTTTAACGTGTAAATTCAATGTCATTTAAAATACTTATGTTGTGCAGATAAACTCAAATTATCATTGAATAAATAAAGAGAACGAATATGAGTCTGCAGCGAAAGACATGTGCTGTCCACATCAGAATTTTTAACAATATTACACCAATGATTTATAGAAGTGAACGGGGATTATTTTCAGGCCATTTCGAAAAAAATGTATGATCTATATTTAAAGATCCATCAAATTTTTGTCGAATAAAATGTTCAACAAATTTAAGCTGTGTACCAAATTTTAACTCTCTAGGACGTAGGAAAGTGCATTTAAAATGCCATCAATTAAATTTATCATGAAGAGTTATATAAAATTTAAAAAAAATGAAAAATTGTTATCTACCAAATTTATTTTAAAATATGAAGCCACTCCCATATGCAAAACGTTTAAACAAATGGAGAGATATTTATTATATAATATCTCTCTCTTTTCTTTCTGGAAGATATCCCAAAGTCAGAATTTAATTGAATTTGTTTTTTTCCCTATATAAAATAATTTTTTTAATTAAAAAACTACTTAACATATTTTACTGAATTTTTTTTTATATATTCTATGGGATAATGTGAATATTTCCTAAAAATTTCGAAGCAATTCGTGAATTTTAAATTTACTTAAAAAATGTTTGAAAAATTAGGTCCCATAGGGTTCAATGTATTTCATTTTTTCAACCCGGGTTCAATAAAAAACTAATTGGGTGATATTATTTATTTATATTCCCATAGGTCCTACAGACCGTCTGAACAACATACTAAAATTTCATTTTGATAAACTCATTTTTACGGCAGTTATCGTGCTAACGGACAGACAGACAGACAGACAGACAGACAGACAGACAGAATGAACAAAGTCATAAACACTTTTCAACTTTGTTGTAAAGTGTTAAAAACTACCTAACATATTTTACTGAAATTGTTTTTATATATTTTAGGGGACAATGTGAATATTTTCTAAAAATTTCTAAGCAATTTGAGAATTTTAAATTTGCTTAAAAAATGTTTGAAAAATTAGGTCCCATAGGGTTCAATGTATTTCATTTTGTCAACCCGGGTTCAATAAAAAACTAATTGGGTGATATTATTTATTTGTATTCCCATAGGTCCTACAGACCGTATGAAAAACATACTAAAATTTCATTTTGATAAAGTCATTTTTACGGAAGTTATCGTGCTAGCGGACAGACAGACAGACAGACAGACAGACAGAATGAACAAAGTCGTAAAAACTTTTCAACTATGTTGTAAAGTGTTAACAAAGAAAAAATCTAATGTGGGTAGCACATGACTTTCTCTACAGACATAAATTTATTTTGTCCTTCTTTCTTTCGCAATTCATTAAATTGGGTTCAATTGCACAAAATAACATGAATAATTATTTGAAATTCGCAATTTTAGTTTTAATTCAATTTTCCTCTTTCCTAATTTTCCTTCAGTGTTCCTTTCAATTTAGCGACTGGGAGTATTTTCAACGGCGACTCTAGAACGATTAGCCCCAGTGCTTGGGGCTGGTCTTAGCCTTTTTGTTGTTAAAATGTACGTATAAAACAAGCGATATATTTGAGCATACGTAATCTTTTATTTTAGATTTTGACGACTTCTGTGCGCCATTTGTCAATAAAAGGTGTATTCTTTTTCCGGATGGTAACAAAAGCTAATCAACTCCAGAGTAACCCGCAAGAGACTTATCTACCAATTTTTGCGAAATTTGGCCAATTAGTTTTCCCGCTAAAGTGGATATATTCGACGACGCGGGCCATTTCGCGAATTTTTTTTTAATGGTGCCAAAATATAATAAGCACCAATATAACCCATAATTGACTTATCTATCAAATTTTGTCACTTAGTTTTTCATACATACATTGCACAAACACACACACACACACACACACACACACACACACACACACACACACACACACACATGCATACACAGCCGTTACACTAAAAATAGTTTTCAGGTTCTAGAGTGCTCAAAATGTGTTGATCTGTCAAAAACTCGAGTTGCGATTTTCGACAAGATTCCATTACTTTACCTACATGTGGAGAAAGTAAAAATAATTCAAAAATCGATTTAAGGAAAGTGTACGATTATGAGATGGCATTGTTAAGCAGGAAACAGGTGCAATCGATGGCTGCACTTGCAGAAAGTTTCTGGAAACCCCACTACAGCGGTCTAGATTACAGAAATATACGAAATATTAATAAAAATGTTGGTTGTTTTATCTCTCTTCTCCAGACGATTTGCAGCAATTTCGCGATCGATATAGATAAATTTGGAATATATGCTCAAAAGACAACTAATTTATATATTTTGCTTCACCCTTGGTTTAACATGCCGCACAAAATATTTTAATACATGGTCTGTATTGCGGTTGCTATCGATATCGATAATTGTCAATTTAGAATTACGTGAAATAAGGTAAATGGAATCTTCGAAATAGTTTTATATGTTGTCATCCGGAGAAGCTCAAAATGTACAATTTAACGTAAAAAACATTGTTCTGTAAATCTTATACATCAAATTTTCACTGTGAAAGAAGTAAATTTACTTCATTATATAAAGAAAGTCATGTGTTGCCCACATCAGATTTTGTTTTTTATATTTTCAACTATAAATGAAAAACAAGAAAGATCAATCATGCTTAAAGCATTGATTATGAAACACTTTCCAACTTCAATGAAATTTTATTTAAAAAAGTCGAAAATGCAATACATTCCTCGATAATATTTTAAAACTTATCACAATACTACATTGATTTATTATATTTGAAAACTTAAACCTTCATTGAAAAAAATGAACTTCATTCAAATGACGGCATTGAAATATATATTGCGTGGTTTAAATATCTCTAAAATGCAATACATTCCACGGTAATATTTTTAAATCTATCATAACACTACGATAATTTATTATATTTGAAAACTTCATCGAAAACAACTGAAATTAATTCAAATGACGTCATAGAAAAAATAACACGCCTGGATCTCTCTATAAAAGCAGGATTTCATTCATAACTTTCTCCATTTCATTCATCACAATACTATAATAATTTATTTTATTTAAAAATTAAGACCATGGAGCTACAATTCATAAACTTTATGCTTAAAACTTCATCGAAAAAAATCGTCCTTCTGTTTATAAAATCAATTAATATTTCATTCATATCAGCCATGCAGACTCCATGGACTGAATTATTTTGTGTTAAAGAAATACAGTAATTCTAATACAACTCATTCTACATATTTTGCTGTTTACATTTTACATAGGTGAAAAATAGGCTTAGTTGTAGAAATAATCAAATTTGAATGAGAATTTAAACTCAAATATATTGTCATTGTGTTGTTTTAGTATGTAGATGCACAGAATTTAAGCAGAAATAAAGTAGTTTTAGGATGGATACAACACTCAATATGAATTAAAAAGAACATTAAAAAATCCCGAATTTGAAACAAGATGGATGCCATATATCATTTTGAAGTGGGCCATGTGATCGTTTCATATCATGGTCACGTGATCGTTTCATATAAGATGTGTAATTATTATTTTAATTTTTATTTAAATAACTACTGAATATATTTAGCTGAATTTTTTTTATATATTTTATGGAACAATTTGACTATTACCTAAAATTTTCGAAGCAATTTGTGAATTTTAAATCCGCTTAAAAAATGTTAGAAAAATTAGGTCCCATAGGGCTCAGTGTATTTCATTTTTTCAACCCGGGTTCAATCCAAAACTAATTGTGTGATATTATTCATTTATATTCCCATAGGTCCTACAGACCGTCTGAACAACATACTAAAATTTCATTTTGATTAAGTCATTTTTACGGCAGTTATCGTGCTAACGAACAGACAGACAGACAGACAGACAGAATGAACAAAGTCATAAACACTTTTCAACTTTGTTGTAAAGTGTTAAAAAACGGGAGATCATTTATTTTAGTCGTTTTTTTTCTAATTTCCTTGCAATATACAGTACACATATGTACAAGGTATATGTTAAATACACTGTGTCTGTTCAATTTTACTATGATTATCTGATATTATCTGTATATTTCTACTATGAACATTTTACAGGCTGATTTCATTGCTGAACGTAGTCGGATAAAAATTACGTGTATGGTATTTACATGTACAGCACTCAATTTTTACTATAATTATCTCGATACAAATTTGCAAGGATATTTTCCCTGCTTTCAGTTTAATATTATAAATATTAAAGTTTTCGAATTAAAATTATCTTTAAAGTTGGCGTATCGATTTGTAATATGATAGGTAAACTTACAATTTAAATAGTTTTCCTGGACTAAACGCTCAACATATTCTAGTGTTAGCATATACATTATTCTTAGTATGTATATATATATATATATATATATATATTATATATTATTTTTGTATTAGCAATAGGAAAAACAATTTTAAAAATTACCCGTTGTTAAAATAGCGAATTAAGTAAAAGCCGCTATTTATTATGAGACTACATTGGTCACATGACATTTTATCCTATGAGGAGCTCCTAGTCTGATCTTTCAATTTGCCAGTGCTGATAGTATACGTGACGTCATGATTGTCATGGCAACAGGGAGTGCAAATGAAGAGATGACAAATTTTATCGCCAGGATTGCACTTGTTGATATATTTGCATGAAAAGGCTTGAAATGCGGAAATTCGCGTTACAATCAAAATTAAAATGTAGCATTCGTATTCTGCAATGTGTAAAACAGAGGAATGTGCGTTAAAATATATATATATATATATATATATATATATATATATATATATATATATATATATATATTGTAGAAATAAATTTCATTCATTTCAATTTAAATAGGTGAAGTCCTTTTTCAGCTACTGCATCTGAAGAGCCGCCACTGGTGGCATTTATGTGTCCACAAAAAATCTTAATTGCGTATGTGTTTTCCGTGTGCTGACTATATTTTGGCTGGCAAAATTCCATAAAAATGGAAACAAAAGAAGCGATGTGGTTAAATATGTTAATAAAATAAATGCTTCATAAGTAATTTTTTATAGTAAAGCAAATAAAACCGTGCTCATTACGTACGGTAAGCTAAATAGTTTTTAATATACAGAGTCGTGGAACAGGTCTTAAGGCTCCCAACCATTTCTTCAGAAAAAAGTTCATAATTATACACGTAAAGTCATGAAACATTTCTTCGAAAGTTATATATAGTTAAGTGACCATTCCCGATTGAATAAAAGTGATTGAAGCGAAGAACTAGAAAGTTAGGATAACAAGATACAGATAGATAAGCAAGAACAAGAAAGGCCAATTACAAAGTTGAAAGATATTAATAATAACTGATGTCAGGGATGAACGAAACGAACATGTAGGGCACTAAATTGTTGTCAAGAAGTCTTGCTAGTAAAACCTTTAAGGCGATGATATCTGTAATACTTGTCAAATTACGCGGTAATGTTATTCCTCGAATTCAAATGTGCTTTGTGCTTGATGAACGTTGAGTTACTGGAACGAAATTGCAAACTTATAGTCGAAGTGAACCCTGTACGTACACAGTGCGATAAAACTAAAATGAATGAATAGGACTAGAAAAGATAAAAACAATAATCTGCGACTGTTGGTTAAAACATGTGCTGCGTACTTTAGACCTTTGAATGCTAAATCTTTGTATTTAAGACTTTCTTAGGTTTCCTTTTAGCTCCTTGGTAGAAAAGTTTCATACCTAACTGCTTAACAAAATTTGTTATATATTAAAATACACATGTTTCCACTTACTATAAGTACTTGCTCGCTATTTTCCTGACAGTTGAGAATGCGATTGTGTTTTCTGTGTGTCGCCTTTGTGAAAATCTAATTTGCATCGCCTGGGCCTACTATTTTGTTTCTTTCAAACAGTTCAGTTTCTCCTAAATAGACTCTGGATGATTCTTTACTAAAAGGCTTAAAATGTTAATTAGTTAAGTGAGAAGAAAATTGAAAATTAAATTATCTTCAAAGGGAAATCCTTTATGTGTGAAGAAAGCCAAGTGAATCAACGCAAATTCTTCAGTGCATACAAATTGACAACAAATAGTTAACACTAAATTCAATTAAATCTCTGTAGTTTATTAACACTTTTCAACAGAGTTGAAAAGTGTTTATGACTTTGTTCATTCTGTCTGTCTGTCTGTCTGTCCGTTAGTCTGTAACTGCCGTAAAAATGGCTTAATCAAAATGAAATTTTAGTATGTTGTTCAGACGGTCTGTAGAACCTATGGGAATATAAATGAATAATATCACCCAATTAGTTTTGGATTGAACCCGGGCCGAAAAAATGAAATACATTGAGCCCTATAGGACATAAATTTTCAAGCATTTTTTAAGCGGATTTAAAATTCACAAATTGCTTCGAAATTTTAGGTAATATTCAAATTGTTCCATAAAATATATAAAAAAAAATTCAGCGAAATATATTCAGTTGTTTTTTAAATAAAAATTAAAATAATAATTACACCTCTTATATGAAACGATCACGTGACCATGATATGAAACGATCACATGACCCACTTCAAAATGATATATGGCATCCATCTTGTTTCAAAATCGTGATTTTTTTAAGTTCTTTTTAATTCATATTGAGTGTTGTATCCGTCCTATAACTACTTTATTTTTGCTTAAATTCTGTGCATCTACATACTGAAACAACGCAATGACAATATATTTGAGTTTAAATGCTCATCTAAATTTGATTATTTCTACAACTAAGCCTATTTTTCACCTATGTAAAATGTAAACAGCAAAATATATACAATGAGTAGTATTAGAATTCCTGTATTTTTTTAACACAAAATAATTTAGTCCATGGAGTCTGCATGGCTGATATGAATGAAATATTAATTGATTTCATAAAGAGAAGGACGATTTTTTTCGATGAAGTTTCAAGCATAGAGTTTAATTTTTTGTAGCTCCATGGTCTTAAACAAAATATTTAAATAAAATAAATTATTATAGTATTGTGATGAATGAAATGAATGGGAGAAAGTTATGAATGAAATTCTGTTTTTATAGAGAGATCCAGGCGTGTTATTAACACTTTCCAACAAAGTTGAAAAGTGTTTATGACATTGTTCATTCTGTCTGTCTGTCCGTTAGCACGATAACTGCCGTAAAAATGACTTAATCAAAATGAAATTTTTTTGACCTAAAATTTTTTGACCTGAAATTTTTAGGACCTAAATTTTCAAACATATTTTAAGCGGATTTAAAATTCACAAATTGCTTCGAAATTTTAGGTAATATTCAAATTGTTCCATAAAATATATAAAAAAAATTCAGCGAAAGATATTCAGTAGTTTTTTAAATAAAAATTAAAATAATAATTACACCTCTGACATGAAGCGATCACGTGACCATGATATGAAACGATCACGTGACCATGATATGAAACGATCACGTGACCAACTTCAAAATATAATACGGCATCCATCTTGTCTCAAAATCGTCATTTTTAAAGTTCTTTTTAATTCATATTGAGTGTTGTATTCTTCGTAAAACCTCTTCATTTTCGCTTAAATTCTGTGCATCTACATACTGAAACAACGCAATGACAATATATTTGAGTTTAAAAGAGCATCCAACTTTGATTATTTCTCTAACGAAGCCTATTTTTCACTTATGTGAAATGTAAACAGCAAAATATGTAGGATGAGTTGTATAGGAATTGCTGTATTTTTTTAATGCAAAAGAATTTAGCTCATAGAGTCTGCATAGCTGATATGAAAGAAATATTCATTGACTTTACCGAGAGAAGGACGATTTTTTGCGATGAAGTTTTAAGCATAGAGTTAAATTACTTATAGCTCCATGGTCTTAATTTTTAAATGAAATAAATTATTATAGTATTGTAATAAATGATATATTACTCGGTAACAATTTTAGAATTATCATAATACCACGATAATTTATTATATTTAAATTATGACGACATGAATGGGAAATTATTTATGAATGAAATGCTGCTTTTTTAGAGAGAGCCAGGCGTGTTATTTTTTCTATGACGTCATTTGAATGAATTTCAGTTGTTTTCGAAGAAGTTTTTAAATATAATAAATTATCGTGGTATTATGATAATTCTAAAATTGTTACCGAGTAATATATCACATTTTAGAGATGTTTAAACCAGGCAATTTATATTTCAATGCCGTCATTTGAATGAAGTTCATTTTTTTGGATGAATGTTTAAGTTTTCAACTATAATAAATCAATGTATTATTGTGAGAAGTTTTAAAATATTACCGAGGAATGTATTACATTTTAGACATGTTTAAATAAAATTGCATTGAAGTTGGAAAGTGTTTCTTAATCAATGCTTTAAGCATGATTGATCTTTCTTGTTTTTTCTATGCGTTATTTGAATTAATTTCAGTTGTTTTCGATGAAGTTTTCAAATATAATAAATTATCGTAGTATTATGATAATTTTAAAACTATTACCGAGGAATGTAAAACATTTTAGACATGTTTAATCCAGGCAATTTGTATTTCAATGCCCTCATTTGAATGAAGTTCATTTTTTTCGATGAAGGTTTAAGTTTTCAAATATAATAAATTAATGCAGTATTGTGATAAGTTTCAAAATATTACCGAGGAATGCATTGCATTTTAGACTTGTTTAAGTAAAATTGCATTGAAGTTGGAAAGTGTTTCATAATCAATGCTTTAAGCATGATTGATCTTTCTTGTTTTTACTTTTTCTGCAACAAATGGGTATGCCTAGAAGAACAGTATTGTGACGGAGTCAGAAGCTTTACTTTTATATTTTGATGGATTTGAATGTTTTGAATATCTCAGAATACGAAGTAGTCATTTTTAACACTTTACAACATTATTAAAAAGTGTTTATGACTTTGTCCATTCATTCTGTCTGTATGTATGTCTGTCCGTCCGTTAGCACGATAACTGCCGTAAAAATTTCTTTATCAAAATGAAATTTTAGTATGTTTTTCAGATGGTCTGTGGGACCTATGGGTATATAAATAAATAATATCACCCAATTAGTTTTTTATTGAACCCGGGTTGAAAAAATGAAATACATTGAACCCTACGGGACCTAATTTTTCAAACATTTTTTAAGCAAATTTAAAATTCACAAATTTTTCCGAAATTTTTAGAAAATATTTACAATATCCCATAAAGTTTATAAAAAAAATTTCAGTAAAATATGTTAGGTAGTTCTTTAATAAAAAATTATTTAATATAAGGTGAAAAACAAATTCAATTAAATTCTGACTTTTGGGATATCCTCCGGAAAGAAAAAAAGGGATATATTATAAAATAAATATATTTCCAAGAGTTTATTTATTTTGTATATGAGAGAGGCTTCATATTTTAAAATAAATTTGGTAGATAACAATTTTTCAAATTTATTTTCTAATTTTATATAACTCTTCATGATATACTTATTTGATGGCATTTTTAATGCACTTTCCTACATCCTAGAGAGATAAAATTTGGCACACAGCTTAAATTTGTTAAACATTTTATTCTACAAAAATTTGGTGGATCTTTAAATATGGATCCTACATTTTTTTCGAAATGACCTGCAAATAATACCCGTTCACTTCTATAAATCATTGTTATATTATTGTTAAAAATTCTTATGTGGGCAGCACATGTCGTTCCCTGCAGACTCATATTCACGTTCTCTTTATTTCTTCAATAAAAAGAATAATTTGAGTTTATCTGCGCAAAATAACAGCCATAAGTATTTTAAATGGCATTGAGTTTGCACGTTAAACTTGAATTTGTTTCACTTTTGATAGCTGGACTTCTTGCCAAAGTTGACGTAGCAAAAACGCGAAAAAAATAGAATATCTCAAGAACGGCTAGTCCTAGAGTAGTGGGGTTAGTCTTATTCTTTTTATTGTCAAAGATTACGTATAAAATAGGAATTTAATTGATATAATTGAGCACACGTAGTCTCTAATTTTTATATTTAACGATTTTAACGGCAGATTCTTTTATTACGAATCGTACTATAATCTAATGAACATCAGGGTTTCCCACAAAAAACATACCTACCAAATTTTATGAAATTCGGTCCATTAGTTTTTCAATTTGAGTGGATGTAATATCCTCACAGACACACAGAAACATACACAGATACACTCTTACACACACAGCCCTCTTCCTAAAAATAGTTTTTCGTATTCTAGAAGTCCCAAAACGTGTAGATCTTTAGAAAATTCGAGTTCCGATCTTCGGCACGATTCCAATACTTTGAATACATACACACACACACATATATATATATATTATCTGTGTATCTGTGTATTTTCTGTGTATCTGAATTCGGTGCCTACGCAATTACAATAGTTGTGACCTTAAATAATCTCTAAACTTTTATTATTTCTTCAACGAAGCCTAATTTTAACTTATGCCGAATGCAAATATCTCAAACGATTGTAAGATGAGTTACATAAGAATTGCTGAATTTTTTTCACACAAAATTATTTAGCTCTGGAGTCTATTAAGCTCTGGAATACAAGTTATATGAATGAAATATTCATTGATTTTGCCTAGAGAATCAGATGATTTATATTTCGATACAGTTTTAAATATTTAAGTATAATAAATTACTATAGTACTGTGATGATGTAAAATATATCACCACGGAATGTATCACATTTTAGAAATTTTTAAATGAAATTGCATTTCAGTTGGAAAGTGTTTCATAATCAATGCTTATGCATGATTGATCTTTCTTGTTTGTATATATTGTATAGAACAATTTAAATATTACCTAAAATTTTCGAAGCAATTTGTGAATTTTAAATCCGCTTAAAAAATGCTTTAAAAATTAGGTTCCATAGGGTTTAATGTATTTCATTTTTTCAACCCGGGTTCAATCCAAAACTAATTGGGTGATATTATTCATTTATATTCCCATAGGTCCTACAGACCGTCTGAAAAGTATACTAAAATTTCATTTTGATTAACCCTGTCATGGGCTTTGGGAAGATTACTTCCCACCAACATGATGTCACAAAATGGATGCCATACTTTATTTTGCAATGGGTCACGTGATCTTTTCATATATCATAGGTGCAATTATTATTTTAATTTTTATTTAAAAAACTACCGAACATATTTGTTGATTTTTTAACACTTTACAACAAAGTAGAAAAGTGTTTATGACTTTGTTCATTCTGTCTGTCTGTCTCTCTGTCTGTCTGTCCGTTAGCACGATAACTGCCGTAAAAATGACTTAA
Source organism: Amaurobius ferox (assembly GCA_951213105.1). Taxonomy (NCBI): domain Eukaryota; kingdom Metazoa; phylum Arthropoda; class Arachnida; order Araneae; family Amaurobiidae; genus Amaurobius; species Amaurobius ferox. The sequence continues at coordinate 98,036,256 of OX578133.1, forward strand.
TCAAAATGAAATTTTAGTATGTTGTTCAGACGGTCTGTAGGACCTATGGGAATATAAATGAATAATATCACCCAATTAGTTTTGGATTGAACCCGGGTTAAAAAAATGAAATACATTGAGCCCTATGGGACCTAATTTTTCAAACATTTTTTAAGCGGATTTAAAATCCACAAATTGCTTCAAAAATTTTAGGTAATATTCAAATTGTTCCATAAAATATATATAAAAAAATTCAGCGAAATATATTCAGTACTTTTTAAAATAAAAATTAAAATAATAATAACACCTCTTATATGAAGAGATCACGTGAACATGATAAGAAAAGATCACGTGACCCACTTCAAAATGATATATGGCATCCATCTTGTCTCAAAATCGTGATTTTTAAAGTTCTTTTTAATTCATATTGAGTGTTGTATCCGTCCTAAAACCACTTTATTTTTGCCTAAATTCTGTGCATCTACATACTGAAACAACGCAATGACAATATATTTGAGTTTAAATGCTCATCCAAATATGATTATTTCTACAACGAAGCCTATTTTTCACCTATGTAAAATGTAAACAGCAAAATATGTAGAATGAGTTGTATTACAATTGCTGTATTTCTTTAACACAAAATTATTTAGTTTATGGAGTCTGCATAGCTGATATGAATGAAATATTCATTGATTTTACAAAGAGCGGGACGATTTTTTTCTATGAAGTTTTACGCATAAAGTTTAATTACTTGTAGCTCCATGGTTTTAATTTTTAAATAAAATAAATTATTATAGTATTGTGATGAATGACATGAATGGGAAATTGTTTATGAATGAAATGCTGCTTTTATAGAGAGAGCCAGGCGTGTTATTTTTTCTATGACGTCATTTGAATGAATTTCTGTTTTCGATGAAGTTTTCAAATATAATAAATTATCGTTGTATTATGATAATTCTAAAATTATTACCGAGGAATGTATCACATTTTAGAGATGTTTAAACCAGGCAATTTATATTTCAATGCCGTCATTTGAATGAAGTTCATTTTTTTTCGATGAAGGTTTAAGTTTTCAAATATAATAAATTAATGTAGTATTGTGATAAGTTTTAAAATATTACCGAGGAATGCATTGCATTTTAGACATGTTTAAATAAAATTGCATTGAAGTTGGAAAGTGTTTCATAATCAATCCTTTAAGCATGGTTGATCTCTCTTGTTTTATATATATTTATGGGATAATTTGAATATTTCCTTAAACTTAAAATTTTCGAAGCAATTTATGAATTTTAATTTCTTTTAAAAGTGTTTGAAAAATTAGGTCCCATAGGGTTTAATGTATTTCACTTTTTCAACTCGGGTTCAATCCAAAACTGATTGGGTGAAATTATTTATTTATATTCACATATGTCTCACAAGCCGTCTCAACAACATACTAAAATTTCATTTTGATAAAGTCATTTTTACGGCCATGCGAACGGACAGGCATACATATAGACAGACAGACAGAATGAACAAAGCCATAAACACTTTACAAACTATGTTGGAAAGTGTTAATAAAAAGAAATTGGTTCAGTTTGAAAGGAGTTATCGTCTAACAATGTTGTTGCATAGAAAAAGAAGAGAAACACCAAATGTGGTGAAATTAAAAAGAAAGACTGATTAAATATGGTGAAATAAATTAAATATCAACATCTAGATTTGAAATGCAAAATTTTTATTTTGCAAGATTTTAAATAAAATATCCGTGAGTACAGTGAAAACTACGTACAATGCATGTGTTCGCAATAACCACCCAAATTTACCTGAAGGGCCAATCAACATACAGTATCTGATGAATAAAACATTGGTTATTAACCACAATGTTTATCTTTTAAAGACTATACTTATTAATGTAGCATTCAATTATTAAAATACATTTTCAACTAATATTTTGTACAAAAATAATTAATTTAATCTGTTTTGAGAATAGACTTAGGATACGATGTAAGATCCGCAATTATTACTGAACCATCAAAAGGATCCGAGTTTGACCTAATTGTAAATATATGTTGTTGGCACTTACAGTTTCATGCATTTATACTGCATTGGCTTGGCTTGGTTTACATGGCACTTCCTTCGCTTAGATTCACGACAAATACATTATTGTTCTCCATTTCGAATAGTATTTCATCCGTGTATCTCAACCAACATTTTCAAACTGATGTTTTCTTAGCAGCAAGATGAATATTTCCAACTAATTATCATCCTCTCATTTGGCAATCTTAATTTAATTTTACCTTATTTCGGGAAAGCACGTATTCTCTGCGTTTGAGCTTTTTCTTTATTTTTATGATATCGTGGGGTCGGTCCTGATTGGACCTCCACTTTATTGATGGAGCTCGTTCAAGTCTTGTCCGGAAGCTTAGGCTACGCCCATGCAGGTATCGTGACTTTTCCATCTCATGATGTAAAGTTTAATTCGCGAATTTATGGGTTGTAAACCTCTCTGAGCAAAACTGTCAACCTTGGTGCCCCTCGTCTGAGTCATTTGTTCAGCTTGTTTTCATTGCTGCATTGCCTGAATGAAAAACTGCCTTTTTGGTCTCACAAATGTATATCAGTATTGTCAGCGACCCAGTGCGTAATTTTTAACCGACCACAAAACCAAATAAATCGGTCATTAAAACATGTATTGATACCGCATATCCAAATTTTAAGAAAATAAAGGGTTTTAGAGGTGTTACTGTCGACAAAGTACGGGAATAGAATATCATACAAAAGAAAATCGAGTTTATCTTGAAAGAAAGAAGCATAGTCATTTATTTCCCTTCAATAAATATTTAATTTTTATTTGATAAAGCTCATAAGAAAATTTTGTAACACAAAATATTACAAAATACAAAATCTATTTATATACAATATATATACAAAAGTTTTTATTAATCTCTTGAGCATGTTACGATGCAATTTTTTTTATGGTATATCATTTGAATATTTATGCTAATTAAACGCCATACCTCAAAACTGAACTTAGTTTATTTCCTTAATTTATCCTTTGAGAGATCAAGGTAGCAAAAGAAATTAAGACAAGACTAAGAAACATTCCGACTTTTCCCTCATTAGTCTCTTGTTTAGCATTTATAACATATTTTTTCTTCCGCAGACAAGTTGGATTCGGAAACATTACATGACATCTACTTTTTTATAGACGCTACAAAATTATTCTTCGTGGATTAATATTAGTTTCAATATTTTTCTTTCGAAACAAAATATTTTACGATGTGTCTAAAAGAGAATTTATCAAATTCGATCTTTTTTTTATCGACTTTCATTAAAAAACAAGATTTGCCTTTCAAACTATGCAAATGCACTATATTTAAGATAAAACGGTTAAGCCTCCCTTATAAAATGTATAATTTAGTGTATAGTTGGAATTATAAAAATTTAGAATTAAATTAAAAAACATATTATACATGTAATTTATGAAGGTACAAGTAATTTACAATCTATCTTTTATATGGCGGCAAATGGTGTGTATACTTCATTTTGACGGAAGTATTAAGCATTTTTCATTCTTTTTTGCATATATATTTTATACAGTCGTGCAAGTTTTCGGGATAACCGGTAGTGATGTTTCCAAAATCAGAAATGAAAATTCTTAGTGAATCCCCTGCACCATCTGTAATTCGATGCTGAATTCAGATGGTGCAGGGGATCATATCAGCCATCAGATAAACTCTATCTATAGCCAATCCAAAGAAATAAATGTTTCCCGGAAATAATTTGAACCAGAAGTGAACGAAACTAGAAGTAGAAATTCTTAGTGAACCTTCCTATCTCCTTCAGATTTGAAGGCTGAATTCGTATCAGTTATCATCTAAGCTCTATCTATAACCAATCTTGAGAAATTGATGTTTTAAGAATATTTTTGATCCGGAAGTGGAAAAAGAATCATTCCGAATCCAACATCAGTCATTATCTAACATCTATCTATAGCCCCGAGAAATAGATCAAGAAAATATTTTGAACCGGAAGGGGAAAGTAAACCAATAGGGAAAATTCTTATTGAACCACCCTACCACCTCCAGAATTTGATGATAAATCCATATCATTTATCCTTTAAGCTTTATATATTTCCATACTTGAGAAATAGATGTTTGAAGTAAAATGAAATGTTTTCAACCGGAAGTGGAGAAAGAACCAGACCGGGACATCCCTAGTGATCGCCCTACATGTTCCTCCGGAATTTAATGCTGAATCAAAATTAGTCATCTTCTGAGCTCTCAGATACCAAAAAATAGATGTTTTAATGAAAAAAAAAATTCTTAAGAATAAATATGTATGGCAAAAATTCTGCCACCAATAAAATTTTGACTAGTTTAATTAATATTAAGTTACACTGTAAATAAAAAAGTAGACTCTAAGTTTCAATTGTCAAAAAACGAATATTTTTAGGTTGTAGAGATATTACTTTAGGGGTGTTTATTTAAGTTAGGGTTGAATACTTTCTAAAAAAGAAAATGATACATATCTACCTAAATGGTTGGATGATTGAGGTTTACTAGTGCAAAATCCAAATTGAGGGCATGCTTTGCCAAACACATGTTGATCTTATACATTCATCCAATACATATATAGTGCAATAATGCAGATAAAAGCAATGAAAGGAATAACATTATAAATGTCCTAAAGAGTAAGAGAGCCCTGTGAATATGACATCATGTATACTTTGACAGTGCCTGAGTTCAGTTTCCCTGAAATGAAATAGTTGAAAGACAAATTAATGAAACCTGAGCACATCATGACAGAAAGCATTTTAATTACTGTCAACTACTGAAATAGCATGCATTTACAATATTAACAAAAGTACATATAATAAAAGTAGTAAATATTTGCATTTACAGTACATATTTACATTGTGTCATAATATTAGTAATAATAAATTCGCAAATAGTAATTTAGCGTATCGTCGACAGTTTTTAGTACATAATCTAAGCCAATATTTAATTTATCTTACACTCATGGATAACGAAAGTTGCGAATCAAGAAGGAAGCATAGAATGGGCCTGAAATTTTATTGATGGAAGGATACAGATGAATGATACACATGATCACAAAAACAGCGCAGCAGAATACGTACAGAGGGAGCTGTGGTACACAGTCCGGTCATCCTCAATAGCGCGTCACACCGCCTCGTGCTGCGATACAAGCACCAATACGGTCCGGCATGGTGTAGATGTCTGATGTTGTCCTGCGGCAGACGTGTCCACATCTGTCGGACGTTATGTTCCTAATCCCGGAGATTGCGGCAACGAGGCAGCTGACGTTTCAACTGGTCCCACACATGCTCGATAGGAGACAGGTCTGGGGAGCGGACAGCCAATGAAAGTGTCCGGACATGACTTGGGTGGGCCTGGGAGACCCGAGCCTCGTGCGGCCGGGCATTATCCTGCTGGAATTGCGAATCTGGAATCCCAGTAAAGAATGGGAGCACATGGGGCTGTAGATTCTCATCCACATGCCGTTGGTCCGTCAATGTTCCAAGTACCACTACTAAAACGGATCGACTGTCGTAGGCTATGGCTCCTCAGTCCATGATGCCTGCAGTGCTGCTAATGTGGCGCTCGATGACGAGGTTGGGATTGTGGCGTTGTGCAAGGGACCTTCACACCCGCTGATCATCGGTCCCCAAAATGAAGCGACACTCATCCCTAAACACAACAAATCACCAATCTGAGGCGTTCCACTTTGCTCTGGCCGGGCGCAACTGCACCGGAGCCGCCGACGTTCCCGTGTTAACGGCAGCACACGTAAGGGACGCTGGGATCGCAGATTTACTTCCTTCAGGCGTCTAGATACGGTTTGTGGGCATACAGGAACCGCTAGGTGTGCCTGTATCGCGGACCGAGTCGCCGTGGGCTCTATACGTGCCAGCCGCATGATCAGTCGATCCTCTCTCCTCGTAGTATGCCTGGTTCGTCCAGAACCGGTCCTCCGTGTCTGGGTGGCGTCCCGTGACCAGTGCTCTCAACACCGTCGGACGGTATAGTCCGAACGATCCACGTGACGGGCTATCCAACGCACTGACCACCCTGCGGTTTACAGACCGATGATCAGGTCTTTTTCGAAGTCCGTCAGTTGCGTATATCAACGTTTCTGGCTTCTACCCACCATTCTTTTCACTCCGTACTCGTGCTTATGTTGGCCGAAGCTTCTCGCATTGATGGGGCATCGACTACACACCGGTTTATAAGGCAGCTGGCTCATGCTTGCAGCGCCACTCACGGGTGTTCGGTTATGCGCAATCATACCAGACAGGGATCATTTGCATACCAGCACGCCCTCTATCTATTTACATCACTTCACGGTTGTACCATGTTTTCTTCTTAGTGCATAACTTTCATTGCCCTTGAGTGTATTTGATTAAAATAAGAGTTTTTACTATTATTTGATTCGAAATTTCCTATTATGTAATTCTGAAAGGTAGAAACTTGTGAATTAGTGATGTTGCTAATATTGATGCACTAAAATTTTTATGAAAAATATAATTATTAGAAGCATGTATTTTAAATAAAATGAAGGACTTCTCACAACAGCTTTTATTTTAAAGAAAAAAAACATCCATTGTATTTTTTACAAAAAATTATCTTTCAGTAATTGTTAGAGCAAATCTTACCTTTCATTCAAGCTATTAATATTAAATGACACAATTAATGAGGCAAAGTGGTGTTACAGTTCCACGGGATATTATTCGCCCGATTTTAATGGATTATAGTGAAAGCTTAAATGATGGATAGTCTATTGTAACAAACTGTTGTAGAGCGTTTCCTATGGAAGATTCTCAAATGTTTTAAAAGTCATTAACGTTTTTAAAATGTTTTAAAAGTAATGTGCTTATTTAATATACAGAATGACAATAATTTTAGTATCCCTGTTCTAAACAAGTAGAACAAAAACTGATTTAAAATAAACTTCTAGATCATCTTCAAAACGGGGAAGAAAACACTTAATAAATTAACTGAATGGCTCAACTCGACTTTCTCATATCGAATCCATTTTTAGTTTGTTTTTTTTCAAATTTCATAAGAAAAAATTTTGAAAAATCGGTATCATGGGTCCAAATGATTACAATTGCATCGTGTTACCCTTTTATTTAAAGGGATTGAAAAATCTTTCGATACTATGCTTGAGTGTCACAAAATTTTTTGATAGCAATACTTTCTCTATACTATAATTAGATAGTATGAGGAAGTAAAAGTAATAGTACGGAATTTAACGCTGTTGTTGTTGTTGAGACCCAGACCGTCCGACTTACCAGAAAGGTGTAAGGTAACCGTGGAATTTAACGCTGTAGAAATCATGCAAGAAATTTATAAATGAGTTTTCATATCCTGCAAAAGAAGTATACAATTCATTTTTAACGGATGTATTAAGCTTTTTTTTCTCATTTGCGTACTTATTTTGTATTTATTTCGTAATATTTGGAGTACCGGATGTGATATCCCAAAACCGGAAATATAAATCCTTAGTAAGCCTTACAATCATCTCTGTAAATTGATGTTGAATACATATCAGTTGTCATCTGAGCTCTATCTATAGCTAATCCTGAGAAATAGAGGTTTCAGTGAATGTTTCTGAACCAGAAGTAAAAACAAACAAACAAACCCTTCAAGTAGAAATCTTTAGCCAACACCCACCTTCTCCAGGGTTTAATGTTTATGTCAGTCATCAGCTACGCTGAAACAGCCCTATCTATAATCAATCTTGAGATATAGATATTTTGAAAAAAACTTAACCGGAAGTGACTTGAATTAGAAATTCTTAATTGGCCCTCATATCCTCTATAATGTGATGCTGAATACACATTAGTCATTATCTAAGCTATATCTATAGCAGATCCTGAGATATAGGTGTTTAAGTAAAATGTAAAATTTTGAATAGAAAGTGTCATCTCCAGAACCGGAAATGAAAATTCTTATTGAGTCCCTTGACCCTCTTCTGTATTTGATGCTGAATCCATGCATGCAATTATCTATTACTTTGTCTATAGCCAATCCTGAGAAATAGATGTTTCAAGGAAAATTTCTGAACCTGGAAGTAAGAGGAAACCATAATGGAAAATTCTTAGTGAACCACCTTACCAATTTTCGAATTTGATGCTGAATTCATATCGGTTATCATACAAGCTATATCTATAGAGAATCTTTAAAAATGAATATTTCGAGTAAATGAAACTTTTTGAACCAAAAATGGAAAAATAACAGAAAGTAGAAATCTTTAGTAAACCATTTTCCTCATTCTCCTTCAGAATTTAATCCTGAATCCAAACCTGTCATCCTCTGAGCTCCATTTATAACAGATCCTGAGGAAATAGGTGTTTCAAGGAAAACCTTTTCACAAAAACAATAGTATTGCAAATTTTTGCCACCAACAATGTGGCAAAATTATATACTAAAAAAATTTCATGTTGGCAGCATACGACTTTTTCTACATAATGCAAGTACTTTACTTCCTTCAGTGCGAAACAATGATGGATAAGATCCACGGCAGAATGTTTTTAATGTTGAAAAGTACACTGACATTTGGCATTTTCTGGATGACAACATGTAAAACTATTTTGAAGTACTAAAATAACTTATACAAGTGAATTAGACATAGCGAATAGAGGTGTTAAATATTATTGAATAGATTTTTAATTCACCGGCCAGTGAATTAGAAACCTGGGAACATGTATGCAAATGTAGGTCACAAGCGTATGCATACAAATTACGTTGGTCATGGGTGGAAAGTATACACAACACCGCTATAAGAATGCTGCCGGTGTGTGTTGTTCGGGTGCAATAACTTTATTGTAAATCGCATGTGGAAATATAATTATAACAAATAGAGGAAAATCAAGCGTTATCATGCAATTACATATGGAATCACACGAACACAATAAATGTGGATTATTTACGTGCCCTCCATCGTCTTGCTCTACAAATTGTATTCGTTGCACAATAAACTCGAAAGTAGAACGCAACAGACAGACAGCCCCTCGTCAAAATATGCAAATTATAAGAAGAACAGCGCTAGATTCCCCCTAGTGGCCAAAATATGAACTATTTTTCGTCAAAAATCGACATCGTATACTCAAGAAAGTATGTGTACGAAATTTGGTTGCGATTTGCCCAGTAGTTTTTCTTAAAGAGAGGTATAAACATCTCCTCTTTAACTTGAATTACCCATTACATATTCCGTACAAAGGACGGGTATACTGTTAGTACTATATAAATCTTATCATTATTCCAAATTGATATTACGCAAAGTTGTCGAAATAATTTTATCTGCTTACACCCTCCTTTCTCTTCGACAAATTGGCATAATATAAATACTGAATAATAAGATTTCCAATAATATGAATTTTAGAATTGTCTCAATTTGAATATGCCTACATCCGCAAATTAGCACAATTTCCTGTGTGATTAAAATTCATTTTATACTTTTCTCTACGCCACGGTGATGTAGGGAAGATCATTAAAAACTTGTTTTTTCCCCCTAATTTATTTTTCTTCTCTTTATTATTCTTCTCTTATTTATTTTTCTTCTCTTATTTATTTTTCTTCTCTCTCTTTGTTCTAAGATTCGGATGCAACATTAATCATTCCCTTTTAAGCTTCCGTGTTTTATATCTCACTAGTCGCCTACGGCGACCAACCTTTGTTTTGTACAGCTAACAGAAAATGTGCAAATATCGATTTTTTACCGAAGTTGTGGGTGGGCCCTGGGTGCCTAACGGCATGCTGCTCGTTTAAAAACAATCTCCGAGCATAATAATGGAAGAGATTGGGCCCTGCAGGTCAACCGGGTGGCTGTTAGGGTGAGAATCGATAGCTCTACCAGACGATGGTTGGTCGGCGTAGTTAGGCGAAATGGATGCAGTCAAATAAAAACAAGAAAGATCAATCATGCTTAAAGCATTGATTATGAAACACTTTCCAACTTCAATGCAATTTTATTTAAACATGTCTAAAAAGCAATACATTCCTCGGTAATATTTTAAAACTTCTCACAATACTACATTGATTTATTATATTTGAAAACTTGAACCTTCATCGAAAAAAATGAACTCCATTCAAATGACGGCAATAAAATATAAATTGCCTGGTTTAAACATCTCTAAAATGTGATATATTACTCGGTAGTAATTTTAGAATTATCATAATACCACGATAATTTATTATATTCAAAAACTTCATCGAAAACTACTGAATTTCATTCAAATGACGTCATAGAAAAAATAACACGCCTGGCTCTCTCTTAAAAAGCAGCATTTCCTTCATAAATAATTTCCCATTCATGTCATTCATCCCAATACTATAATAATTTATTTTATTTAAAAATTAAGACCATGGAGCTACAAGTAATTAACTCTATGCTTAAAACTTCATCGCAAAAAATCGTACTTCTCTCGGTAAAGTCAATGAATATTTCTTTCATATCAGCTATGCAGACTCAATGAGCTAAATTCTTATGCGTTAAAAAAATTCAGCAATTCCTATACAACTCATCCTGCATATTTTGCTGTTTACATTTTACATAAGTAAAAAATAGGCTTCGTTGTAGAAATAATCAAATTTAGATGAGCATTTAAACTCATATATATTGTAATTGCGTTGTTTTAGTATGTAGATGCACAGCATTTAAACCAAAATAAAGTGGTTTTAGGAAGAATACAACACTCAATATGAAATAAAAATAACTTTAAAAATCACGATTTTGAGACAAGATGGATGCCATATATCATTTTGAAGTGGTTCACGTGATACTTTCATATCATGGCCACGTGATCGTTTCATATAAGAGGTGTAAATATTATTATTTTAATTTTTATTTAAAAAACTACTAAATATATTTCGCTGAATTTTTTTTATATATTTTATGGAACAATGTGAATATTTCCTAAAAATTTCTAAGCAATTTATGAATTTTAAATCCCCTTAAAAAATGTTTGAAAAATTAGGTCCCATACGGCTCAATGTATTTCATTTTTTCAACCCGTATTCAATCCAAAACTAATTGGGTGATATTATTCATTTATATTCCCATAGGTCCTACAGATCGTCTGAACAACATACTAAAATTTCATTTTGATTAAGTCATTTTTACGGCAGTTATCGTGCTAACGGACAGACAGACAGAATGAACAAAGTCATAAACACTTTTCAACTTTGTTGTAAGGTGTTAAAAACATCAAAAATCTTTTATGAACATTGAACAAGAAATAAAATATGAAAAAGAAAAATGCAATTAAACATTTATATCATGATTTTAAATCTTGTAATTGTGATCACACGTTTTGAAGTGTAAAAATAAAGAAAATGCTTTTCCATTGTACTCATTTCCACATCCACTTTTTTTGAGGTAGAGTACATGGATGCGTTACCCCTTTTGTTACACACCGTTGAATGAGGCGGGTTCCACTATAGGCATATTTCCTCATTCAGCGTTTTTCCCCCAAAAAAATTACATAGTTCTTTGCAGTCAAAATTTATAAATTATATCAAGTATAATATGTGCCTTCTCGACATAATATTTGTGGAAATGGCTAAATTGAAGCTAGAAAGCATGTAAGAAATGTATGTACAGTAAGAGAAGAGTAACTTCTGTAAAATATCAAATGCATTATGTTAAAAATCATTCATGGTAAGTGTCATTTATGTTATCATTTAATACCCCGTTATTAATATTAATGAGTTTCTGGATACACAATATATTAGCTGTTCTACCATTTTGAGCTAAGATATGAAGATTAACCTTACTTCCAACCCGTGAACATGCAACGTAATTAAATCAATTCTATTTGTCTTTATCTTAATATATAAGAATATCAAAACACGTTACTGTAAAGAATCGTTATTATAAGAAGAATCGTTAATGTTAAAGAAACGTTACCGAAAAAATAATCAAAAAACAGTTTAAAAACGAAAATACAAACTATAGTTGCCAATTCCCAACAGCAAAATAAAATATTTCCTAAACTCATATCGTTTTGAGTATTGAGTATTTTATTTTTGACGAAAATATATAAATATACGAAAATAAATAAATATTAAAATTAAATCAATTCTGTTTGTCTTTATCTTAATATATAAGAATTTCAAAAAACGTTACTGTAAAAAATCCCCAATTAACACGGTGAATGAATGAAGCAAAAGAATCATATCCATGGTTTGTTTACAATCTCTCTCCACTTTGGTAGGGCAATTATCTGCGAGGATGAACTTGTAAAAAAAAAGCTACATCAATTGCTTCAAAGAGCATCACAAATCTAAAAGAAGCTGCTTTGAGAATATTATTGAGGCAGTTTCTAATCGTTTCAACCTGCGAGAACTTTAGTTATATTTTCGGCCGATAGATGGCGGCAAATGTAAAAAGTTTTCGTTTTGATTCTCCCATAGATTCACGCCGGAGTTTGAGGAGTGGATTGCCCCGGAAGCGTTTCCGAATGGATCGCCCCGGAAGCGTTCCCCGTCAAACACACACTCTGTTTTATTACAAGTAGAGATAATCGTCATTTAATGTTATCTTCAAAAACTCTCAGACTGAATTTAATTTATTGCAATATTTGTATTATTATGTATCTTTTATATATGACATACCTCTACAAATTGCAACGAACATGTATTTTGTAAAGTTATATTCCTACAAGTGTAAAACTTTTATTCAGCATACCTTATCGTGATCTTACATCAGTGTCTAGAGTACAATACTGCAATGTATCTTATGTCAGCTATTTTAGGAATGTTTCAATTCTGTATCAAAGAAAGACTTTCCTTCATTTCAGAAGTATTGTATGCATTAGATATACTCACTATAAAAGGAACTTGCAGAGCGCACCCCAAACTCTAAACTTCGTTAGGTATCATTCCTTAATATTTTATAGTATGCAGCGCATTTATTTCTGAAGTTTAGATATCAATTTAATGGATATCAATCACAAACTATGGGTATCTCCACATTAAATTTAGCTGAAAGATTTTCAATTTAATTATTAATATTAATGATACAATATGAAACATAAATAATTTAGTTATAGAGACGATACGATCCTCAGGGTATAATATTATATGTGTACTAATTGGAATTGTGCTGACTGAGTTTCAAAATATTCGAGTTGGGCTGTAGGCCACAGAAATCCTCCTAAAATGATTTGCTGTTTTGCTGCATTTATAAAAAAATTACTGAAAGACAAATGATTAATTACTGGAGTCCAAATCATGACAAAAAACTTAAATCATATTTAAAATTAATTTATATAAATGAAATTCAATTCCAAATTCATAAAAAAAATATTTAAATTTAGATTATAAATATTTTAAAGTAAATATCTGTAATGTGTCAAAGTTATTTTTCAAAATTTCTAATATTTTAACTCATTCAACCTCTATTTATAATTTTGGGAAGATCTTGGCAAATGTAACGACGCAACAGGAAACCGAACTGAGAAATTGAAAATTTTTAAAAAATGCATTCCCTATTATAAAGACATGTCTTCATGGTAATTTTAAATAGCCACAATACCTTTACTCTGGACGAAAACCTGAATTGACATCTGTTGGCCTGGCAAACTAACTATACAGGAAATATTTCTACACCTTTCCCGATAACGCTTAAATATCACCGAAAGCTATAAGGAATCACCAATTTGCGAAAGGCTTACTAGGGCTTGAATGTCTCCGAAAGCTTGCCATCTTGAAAAAAAAAACTGTCAACAACAGAACGTCATCGCGAACTTCATGCTCTTGACTCTTAAGTTCAAATCTGAACTGACTGACTGACTTATTCTCTCAGATTAACTGAACTGAACTACATCTGCGTCTGAACTGAACTCATGTCTGGCTGGTAAAAATTTTCGATCGGTAAGAGCATCATGCAGGTTTCAACCTTCTTTCCCATCTCAAATGCTAACTCGAGATATTACCATCTCTCACTACCAGATAGGTTTAGCGAGAAATGCGACAACTTCTTCGATCCGATGAAAATGTCTGTCAATGGTTTGTTTTTTGTATCATGTTATTTCAGTGATGTCCCTCTCAGATTAGCTGGAGACTGGAGGGCACTGATTTTTATTGCGATGTGATAATTTTTTAAGCATAAAACTATATTTCTTGGAGACAGAGTCTGGCCAATTATTCAGAGCCAATTGTTAAAGTGTATTACTCCGAACTCAATCTGTACACTTTTGTAGCACCTGGGAAGTCCTTTCTTCTCTTCTATTTGTTGTTCGTAAACTCAATTGTTCATGAATACTAAAATACGGAACTTATTGCTTACTAGAACATTTATCCGTCGTTTTCCTTTGCTTTAAAGAAGGAATTCAATGAATTCATTCTTTAAATTTTTAAAACGATGACAGAGCTGATATTGAACAAATGAATGAATCCTGTGAATTACGGATCACGTCAGTCACTAAGTAAAATTTAAATAATCGAACTTTTGCGGGTTTAGAAACCTGACACAACCTATACAAACCCGACGCCTACCGGTCCGTTTCTTGGTTTCTTAGTTTCACTTATTTTTATTCAGGTGGCAGCCCTCATTCACAAAACCCCCAATACGATATCATTGGACAAAAGTATTAGTTCCCGTTTACAGCATGGAATATAGTTTTAAAGATGGCGCAATAAAAATGTATTTTCTAAACGAGTTAAAGTAAGAAATGTAGGATTCTTTTAACAACATTAAAATATAGTTAAGTGCGCTTTCTTATGGTAAAGCAATAAGCAAAATAAACTAATTAAAATTTAAACTTGGTCTAAAGGAACACTGAACATATTAATGTACACTCATGTCCAAAAGTTAAGCATAGCTGCTGTTTATGTGAACATTTCAAGAAATCTACATCGGAATGGGAGTGAAACGAGGTATGCGGGTTAATAGGGTTATTGAAAGAGAAAACAAAGCAAAACAAGGATAATAACGACCTCTATTATCCAAAGAAAAGGGTTGAAAAAAAAATGGTCACAATATGAGTCTCAATTCCAGTGAAACAGAATGATTAAAACAATGTGATGTTGCAATTTTATACGGTGTGTGGGAACTTCGGGTAGCCACTCATGCTTCACAACAATTTTCCTACTTTCGATGAAGGTTTGGATGAGTTGTGTGCTCAAAGAATTCCAAGCCTCACGGAGAGCAGTTTTCAATCCTGGAATTGAACTTGGAGGGTAGCGAAGGGCTGCAAGATATCTCCCGAGCATATCCCACACATGCTCTTTTGGATTCAGATCAGGAGAGTTGGCAGACCACTGCATGTGCTGGATATCTTAAGTTTGAAGGAAGTCGTTTGACCAAGGCCGCACAGTGAGTAGACGCGATATAATCCATGAATATGAAATCAGGACCTACAGCACCTCGAAACAATCGAAAGGTAGACTCAAGGAATTCGTCTCTGTATCTTTGGCCGGTAACCTACCCCGTGTTAAAGACGTGGAGGATCTCTCCAGATCCACTCTCCAGATCGTAGTACGACGGGAACCAGTTTGCAGGCTAAACCTGGACTCGTCACTGAACATGATATTTCCCCACTGTTGTCCACTCCACTGCCGATGTTCTAAACTCCACAGTAAACGCTTGCGTTTCTGTGCAGACGTGAGAGAGATGCAAACTAATGGTCGTCTGGCATAGAGATCAACGTGTCTGAATCTCCTGTAAACAGTTTGTCGCGAAACAGTGATTCTTGTGGCGGCTGCCAGGGCTGAATACAGTTGTCTGGCAGAACGGTTCCTCTGACGTCGCGCAGTAATCACCAAATATGGGTCTAACCGAGCGGTTATTACCCTTGGCCGACCTCGTACTGGTCGTCGGGTAACATCTCCAGTGGTTTAGAATCTCCGCCACAGTCTGGAGATCACACACTGAGGCACATACAGATACCGAAACGTTTCGGTTTGGGAGCGACCAGATTCCAACATTCCAATAATTCGTTCCTTCAAAAACATATCCAGTTGACATCATTGGGACATCTTTCGTCCTTTTTAACACTTTACAACAAAGTTGAAAAGTGTTTATGACTTTGTTCATTCTGTCTGTCTGTCTGTCTATCTGTCCGTTAGCACGATAACTGCCGTAAAAATGACTTAATCAAAATGAAATTTCAGTATGTTGTTCAGACGGTCTGTAGAACCTGTGGGAATACAAATGAATAATATGACCCAATTAGTTTTGGATTGAACCCGGGTCGAAAAAATGAAATACATTGAGCCCTATGGGACCTAATTTTTCAAACATTTTTTAAGCGGATTTAAAATTCACAAATTGCTTCGAAAATTGTAGGTAATATTCAAATTGTTCCATAAAATATATAAAAAAAAATTCAGCGAAATATATTCAGTAGTTTTTTAAATAAAAATTAAAATAATAATTACACCTCTTATATGAAACGATCACGTGACCATGATATGAAACGGTCACATGACCCACTTCAAAATGATATATGGCATCCATCTTGTTTCAAAATCGTGATTTTTTTAAGTTCTTTTTAATTCATATTGAGTGTTGTATCCGTCCTAAAACTACTTTATTTTTGCTTAAATTCTGTGCATCTACATATTGAAACAACGCAATGATAATATATTTAAGTTTAAATGCTCATCTAAATTTGATTATTTCTACAACTAAGCCTATTTTTCACCTATGTAAAATGTAAACTGCAAAATATATAGAATGAGTTGTATTAGAATTCCTGTATTTTTTTAACACAAAATAATTTAGTCCATGGAGTCTGCATGGCTGATATGAATGAAATATTAATTGATTTCATAAAGAGAAGGACGATTTTTTTCGATGAAGTTTCAAGCATAGAGTTTAATTTTTTGTAGCTCCATGTTCTTAAACAAGATGTTTAAATAAAATAAATTATTATAGTATTGTGATGAATGAAATGAATGGGAGAACGTTATGAATGAAATCCTGTTTTTATAGAGAGATCCAGGCGTGTTATTTTTTCTATGACGTCATTTGAATTAATTTCAGTTGTTTTCGATGAAGTTTTCAAATATAATAAATTATCGTAGTATTATGATAATTCTAAAACTATTACCGAGGAATGTATAACATTTTAGAGATGTTTAAACCAGGCAATTTATATTTCAATGCCGTCATTTGAATGAAGTTCATTTTTTTCGATGAAGGTTTAAGTTTTCAAATATAATAAATTAATGCAGTATTGTGATAAGTTCTTTTTAATTCATATTGAGTGTTGTATCCGTCCTAAAACTACTTTATTTTTGCTTAAATTCTGTGCATCTACATACTAAAACAACACAATGACAATATATATTAGAGTTTAAATTCTCATTCAAATTTGATTATTTCTACAACTAAGCCTATTTTTTACCTATGTAAAATGTAAACAGCAAAATATGTAGAATGAGTTGTATTACAATAGAATTACTGTATTTCTTTAACACAAAATAATTTAGTCCATGGAGTCTGCATGGCTGATATGAATGAAATATTAATTGATTTTATAAACAGAAGGACGATTTCTTTCGATGAAGTTTTAAGCATAAAGTTTATGAATTGTAGCTCCATGGTCTTAATTTTTAAATAAAATAAATTATTATAGTATTGTGATGAATGAAATGGAGAAAGTTATGACTGAAATCCTGCTTTTATAGAGAGATCCAGGCGTGTTATTTTTTCTATGACGTCATTTGAATTTATTTCAGTTGTTTTCGATAAAGTTTTCAAATATAATAAATTATTGTAGTATTATGATAGTTTAAAAATATTACCGTGGAATGTATTGCATTTTAGAGATATTTAAACCAGGTAATTTATATTTCAATGCCGTCATTTGAATGAAGTTCATTTTTTTCAATGAAGGTTTAAGTTTTCAAATATAATAAATCAATGTAGTATTGTGGTAAGTTTTAAAATATTACCGAGGAATGTATTGCATTTTCGACTTTTTTAAATAAAATTGCATTGAATTTGGAAAGTGTTTCATAATCAATGCTTTAAGCATGATTGATCTTTCTTGTTTATTGTTAACAACGTTCCGTACCACAGCAATTGCGAAATTCTGCCTCAACTATCCATGCCGCTCGAGGCCGTTTTATACTCGTTCCGACGTACGCCGGTGTTTTGCGCATGTCGACGTTGACTGAACTGTTTCGCATATGCACAATGATATACCTTCGTCCAACGATTCTCCACAACTGATTGTGGATAATTGTATTCATATTAATTCCGAATTTTTCGCATTTTACGAATTATGCTTAAATTTTGGACATGAGTGTATGTATTCTTAGAACCGAAACCATTAATCATATTATTTTTAATTAAACGCCGTTTCAATATGAAAAAATCGAACCACGACGTTTTCATCTTCAAATAACACTATACATGGTACAACAACGAAATAGAATTATACAGACGATATTTTCAGCAAACTTTCAGGGTACTGCAAAAGTCACTTTAAGACTTACTTTTGATATAACTTATGAACGAAATGTAATAAATTAAAAAATCGAGTTGGAAACAAGAGTTTATCATTTTGTATTTTTTTTTTTTTTTGTATTATGTGTGCGAAACATTATATCAGGTAAATGTGAGCCATTATGTTGAACGCAGTACTACGTTTTCTTCATGAGAGTTTTTCCACCTTTCTTAGTGTTTCCTGTTATACCAAGGCAATTTCATTTGGAATATTTTTATCAGTTGCTGTAAATTTTGCGATTTGACGTACTCGTTTTCCTTTGAGAAAAACTTCTTCCCCTACAGGAAGAAATCTGGTGAACGAGGTGGCTATGTTACATCGTCGTTTTTCGACATAAATAAATAAATAAATAAATAAATAAACTTTATTTTGCCACACAATAGGTACAATTTCATCTTATAAATAAATGCATAACAGTTGAGCAAAGAGGTGCGGAAAAAGGCTTTAGTTGGGCCTGGCGAATTTCTCAGTCCCCAGACAAACTGGCAACACGATAGCATAAAATTAATAGTCAGTGGTAGAACAAAAGTCATAACAAAATGGACAAAAAACTAGTACGAATGCAACTAGTACGAATACAACTAGCAAAATAAATAAACAATAGATCAGCAAACCAATCAAATATGTAATAGTAATATCTTTAAGTATTTTTAAAAAATATTTTCGTGGTTCAGTGATTTTAAGAAAGATAGAAAAGAATTTCATAATCTTGAGCCGGTAGACATTATATTTAGTTAGAGAAAATACATCAATCGATTCCATAACTTAAAATCCCAACCGATCTAATATATATATAAAGGATTTTAGTATATCTGTCTAGAATGTGCCCCTGAAGACGTTTCTGGCAGATATACTATCTATATAAATAAAATTGAAAATCTGTCTGTCTGTCTGTCTGTCCCATCATTACAGGAGAACGGCTGAACCGAATTTGATGAAATTTTGTGAGTAGCCTAGAAATAGCCCCACTTAAAATTTAGTCTATAGTTGGAATTTCTACGACCAGTGGTTCTCGAGATATTAGTAAAAAACAAAACTTTCGTTTGTCTCATCATCACGAGAGAACGGCTAAATCGAATTTAATGAAATCTTGTGGGTTGCCTTGAAATAGTCCCCCATAAATTTTGCCCAAGTTTCAAGTTTCTAAGACCAGGGGTTGTCGAGATATTAATGAAAAACGGAACTTTTTTTATAGGAGTTCTACTCTCCAACTCCGTGGTTTATCCAAACGGAAAGGATAAAAATCGTTTGTTTAAAGCGTCAAAGGGAATTAAAACTTTATTTTTGAGTTTGATGCAGGATTTTTGCATTAAATAGTCACTATCTGGAAGCATGAATTGTTTGAAACATGAATTTAAATGGAAAAATCTACCTCCATGTTTTTACATGTATTAACCTCCATGTATTTCACAAGCTTTTATTCAACGATTAGAAGTATAAAGAAATTAAAATGGTTATTTAATTTCGCATTTTATGAGGAAAATTCTATCTTATATCATGTTGCAAGGAATGGAATTAAATGTGTTTGTTAATGATTATTATTATTTTTTCTATTTGTATAATAAATAAATGGATGTAAAAATATATTTTATAAATGAACGGGTTAATTGTTCTTTTAATTATATATATTGCGGACTGCGTACATTACTTTTATTTATTTTAGCAAAGAGGTTTCAAGCTCATATATTGTGTTTAGCTAATAAACTCATAATAAATGAACGGTTTGATTGTTCTTTTAATTATATATATTGCGAACTGCGTACATCACACTTTTATTTATTTTAGCAAAGAGGTTTCAAAGCTCATATATTGTGTTTAGCTAATAAACTCATATATTGTGTTTACCCAATAAATTCATTTAGCCGATTGTCGAAGCAGAAAAAGAGTAGAACGGATGTATGTATCTTCTAATACAATTTTAGTGTTTTCATTTAGTATATATACAGACCGGATATGGATATTTTATTCTTCAGATCTGCAAATTTAGAGCTACGAATTTAGCGGAATATCTCTAAATAACTTGGTAACTTTTCTTAAACTTTACCAAATTAGAGGAAATATCTCCAAATTAATAAAAATGACCCAAATCAATGAAATTAAATTTGTTTTTTTAGAATAGAGTACTGAAATGATGTTTCTGTAGCATTTGTCGGTCAGTCCATCCATATTACTTAGTAACGCATTTAACTAATTTTTTTAATATCACTAAATTGATAAAAATATTTGTAAATCCATAAAAATATCATGGAGACGAAAATGTCGCCAAACCTTCCATGGAGATCACATTATTCAGACGACATGATTTCCATCAATTTATTTGAAGCAGATGATATCATGTCGCTTAGCAACGGATCCAATGTGTTATGTGTCATACGATTTTTATTAAATCTAATAAAAATATGTATATAAAATAAATTTCATTGACATTGCATTTTTGACTGGATAATATCAATTACGGTCTTCAGGTTTAAACATCATTATTATTGATATTTCGGGGACAGTTGATTCAGGAATTATTGATATTTTCAAATTATTATGCCATTGTTTCATTATGACGAAAATTGTTGAAACTCATATATAGTACGTTGTACAAGGAATCTTCTACAAATGCACGGGTATATCTTCTAATCTACGACAATATAAGTAGTACAGGTATATTGGCAAAATTTTTATATATATTGGCATATATTGGAATCAATTACGACCTTCTGGTATTAAGATTACGGGGATTTTTGATACTTTCAATTTATTACGTCATCTTTTTTATTTTGGTAAATATTTTTAAGACTCATATTACAATATGTTTAAGCTTCTACTAACACACTGGCATATTTTCTAATTTGCGACAATATAAGTAGTACGTGGTTGCATATATTGATTCAATTCTTTTTTTGTGTGTGAATTTGTTTACAAAAGGGGCCAGGATGTTTTATTCTTCAGATTTGCCCGTGAAGATAATTTTGCATAGTGAGAACATATATTCTTAAACTTCTCTTTATGAGCAATAAATTTAATATTTTATCAGAATTTGCACATGATTGCGAATTATAAGTTTTTTTATATTATATACTCCGTACGAAGGACGGGTATGCTGCTAGTTCTTTAATATATTTTCCTTGTCATGGCCTCTCCGTGCTCTGCTATCTTATTTTTTTCTGGTCCTTCCTCGTTGTTTTTTAACACTTTACAACAAAGTTGAAAAGTGTTTATGACTTTGTTCATTCTGTCTGTCTGTCTGTCCGTTAGCACGATAACTGCCGTAAAAATGACTTAATCAAAATGAAATTTTAGTATGTTGTTCAGACGGTCTGTAGGACCTATGGGAATATAAATGAATAATATCACCCAATTAGTTTTGGATTGAACCCGGGTTGAAAAAATGAAATACATTGAGCCCTATGGGACCGAATTTTTCAAACATTTTTTAAGCGGATTTAAAATTCACAAATTGCTTCGAAAAATTTTAGGTAATAGTCAAATTGTTCCATAAAATATATAAAAAAAAATTCAGCGAAATATATTCAGTAGTTTTTTAAATAGAAATTAAATTAATAATTACACATCTTATATGAAACGATCACGTGACCATGATATGAAACGATCACATGACCCACTTCAAAATGATATATGGCATCCATCTTGTTTCAAAATCGTGATTTTTTAAGTTCTATTTAATTCATATTGAGTGTTGTATCCGTCCTAAAACTACTTTATTTTTGCTTAAATTCTGTGCATCTACATACTGAAACAACGCAATTACAATATATTTGAGTTTAAATGATCATTCAAATTTGATTATTTCTACAACTAAGCCTATTTTTTACCTATGTAAAATGTAAACTGCAAAATATATAGAATGAGTTGTATTAGAATTCCTGTATTTTTTTAACACAAAATAATTTAGTCCATGGAGTCTGCATGGCTGATATGAATGAAATATTAATTGATTTCATAAAGAGAAGGACGATTTTTTTCGATGAAGTTTCAAGCATAGAGTTTAATTTTTTGTAGCTCCATGTTCTTAAACAAGATGTTTAAATAAAATAAATTATTATAGTATTGTGATGAATGAAATGAATGGGAGAACGTTATGAATGAAATCCTGTTTTTATAGAGAGATCCAGGCGTGTTATTTTTTCTATGACGTCATTTGAATTAATTTCAGTTGTTTTCGATGAAGTTTTCAAATATAATAAATTATCGTAGTATTATGATAATTCTAAAACTATTACCGAGGAATGTATAACATTTTAGAGATGTTTAAACCAGGCAATTTATATTTCAATGCCGTCATTTGAATGAAGTTCATTTTTTTCGATGAAGGTTTAAGTTTTCAAATATAATAAATTAATGCAGTATTGTGATAAGTTCTTTTTAATTCATATTGAGTGTTGTATCCGTCCTAAAACTACTTTATTTTTGCTTAAATTCTGTGCATCTACATACTAAAACAACACAATGACAATATATATTAGAGTTTAAATTCTCATTCAAATTTGATTATTTCTACAACTAAGCCTATTTTTCACCTATGTAAAATGTAAACAGCAAAATATGTAGAATGAGTTGTATTACAATAGAATTACTGTATTTCTTTAACACAAAATAATTTAGTCCATGGAGTCTGCATGGCTGATATGAATGAAATATTAAGTGATTTTATAAACAGAAGGACGATTTTTTTCGATGAAGTTTTAAGCATAAAGTTTATTAGTTGTAGCTCCATGGTCTTAATTTTTAAATAAAATAAATTATTATAGTATTGTGATGAATGAAATACAGAAAGTTATGAATGAAATCCTGCTTTTATAGAGAGATCCAGGCGTGTTATTTTTTCTATGACGTCATTTGAATTTATTTCAGTTGTTTTCGATGAAGTTTTCAAATATAATAAATTATCGTAGTATTCTGATAGTTTTAAAAATATTACCGTGGAATGTATTGCATTTTAGAGATATTTAAACCAGGCAATTTATATTTCAATGCCGTCATTTGAATGAATTTCATTTTTTTCAATGAAGGTTTAAGTTTTCAAATATAATAAATCAATGTAGTATTGTGATAAGTTTTAAAATATTACCGAGGAATGTATTGCATTTTCGACTTTTTAAAATAAAATTGCATTGAAGTTGGAATGTGTTTCATAATCTATGCTTTAAGCATGATTGATCTTTCTTGTTACTATTCAATACACGCATTTATATTGCCCGCGGTGTGATACTGTGATTACTGATTCACACTCCTGCACTTTTGTATTTGTTATTCTAATATATATATATATATATATATATATATATATATATATATATACCTGTTGGACGCTTTACCTGTTTGAGATAAGTGGGCAATTACAATTGCGAAAATCTTGAAAGTTAGGTAGTAAATAAGACTACGCTAATGAAATAGCCCTAGCATTAATTTTCAACAAGTTATACTTTTTAACACTTTACAACAAAGTTGAAAAGTGTTTATGACTTTGTTCATTCTGTCTGTCTGTCCGTTAGCACGATAACTGCCGTAAAAATGACTTAATCAAAATGAAATTTTAGTATGTTGTTCAGACGGTCTGTAGGACCTATGGTAATATAAATAAATAATATCACCCAATCAGTTTTGGATAGAATCCGGGTTGAAAAAATGAAATACATTAAGCCCTATGTGACCTAATTTTTCAAATATTTTTTAAGCGGATTTAAAATTCACAAATTGCTTCAAAAATGTTAGGTAATATTTAAATTGTTCCATAAAATATATAAAAAAAATTCAGCTTCATATATTCAGTAGTTTTTTAAATAAAAATTAAAATACTAATTACATCTCTTATATGAAGCGATCACGTGACCATGATATGAAAAAATCGCATGACCTACTTCAAAATGATATATGGCATCCATCTTGTCTCAAAATCGTGATTTTTAAAGTTCTTTTTATTTCATGTTGAGTGTTGTATTCGTCCTAAAACCACTTTATTTTGGTTTAAATTCCGTTCATCTACATACTGAAACAACGCAATGACAATATATTTGAGTTTAAATGATCATCCAAATTTGATTATTTCTACAACGAAGCCTATTTTTCACTTATGTAAAATGTAAACAGCAAAATATGTAGGATGAGTTGTATAAGAATTGCTGTATTTTTTTAGCGCAGAAGTATTTAGCTCATGGAGTCTGCATAGCTGATATGAATGAAATATTAATTGATTTTCCAGAGAGAAGGACGATTTTATTCAATGAAGTTTTAAGCATAGAGTTTAATTACTTGTACCTC
This sequence comes from Amaurobius ferox, assembly GCA_951213105.1. Classification (NCBI taxonomy): domain Eukaryota; kingdom Metazoa; phylum Arthropoda; class Arachnida; order Araneae; family Amaurobiidae; genus Amaurobius; species Amaurobius ferox. Next base: position 98,060,974 of record OX578133.1, read on the forward strand.
CATGGTCTAAGTTTTTAAGTAAAATAAATTATTTTTGTACTGTGATGAATGAAATGAATGGGAAAATGTTATGAATGAAATGCTGATTTTATAGAGAGAGCCAGGCGTGTTATTTTTTCTATGACGTTATTTGAATGAATGTCAGTTGTTTTCGATGAAGTTTTCAAATATAATAAATTATTGTAGTATTCTGATGATTTTAAAAATATTACCGAGGAATGTATCGCATTTTAGAGATGTTTAAACCAGGCAATTTATATTTCAATGCCGTTATTTGAATGAAGTTCATTTTTTTCGATGAAGGTTTAACTTTTCAAATATAATCAATTAATGTAGTTTTGTGATAAGTTTTAAAATATTACTTAGGAATATATTGCATTTTAGAGATGTTTAAATAAAATTGCATTGATGTTGGAAAGTGTTTCATAATAAATGCTTTAAGCGTGATTGATCTTTCTTGTTTTTTATTGTAAAAGTAGTAAATTCGTTGCATTATATAAGGAAAGTCATTTGCTGCCCAAATCAGATTTTTTTTATTTGAAACAATTAAAATAAATAAGTGAATAAATGCAAGTATGTATTTGATTATGAAATTGAACAGAATTTTTCAAAACGAAGAGTAGAACTCACAGAAGATTTTTTCTTTCCTTTAACTCTAATTTTGCCGTTTCAAATGTTTATAGTAAAATAATTTAAAAAACTGAAAAATGAAATGCTGGCGGTTTATTTTTTAATTTACGTATTTATTCCCATTATTATTTCTATTCAATACAACTAAACTTTTTTTAATATTATACCAAAATAAAGAAGATTAGAAATCATTCAGTGAATTGTCAGCATGTTTAGTTCTAAATTAACTAATTAAGAACACGTAACTGGTTGTGCATTATGGTATTTTTAACAAATAACGAGCTTTTCGAATTAACAATGATTTATGGTCTGTGTAATAAAAGTACTGCAGAAACTGCTTGGAATTTTGGACGGCGATATCCAAACTTGCCTGAAATTTCACGTACATTTGTTTATCGGCTGATGAGGAGATTAAGAACTACGGGTTCATTTCATCCAAGACCTGGCCCTGGAAGAAATCGTTTGCACACGGAGAACCAAGAAACTAATATCATCGCATATTTTCTTTCAACCCACGAACAAGCATTCGAAAAGCAAGAGAAACTTTGGGGCGACCTAGGATGTCAATTGCTAGAACACTTGGAAAATACCATTGGCATAAATTTTATATTCATGAACTTCAAGCACTTCATCCCTCCGATTTTGATCTGTGTGTAGCATTCTGCAACTGGTTTTTAATCCAACAAGACATCAATTCGAATTTTATTAAGAACATTCTGTGGACTAATGAATGTTTGTTTACGGAAGATGGAGCAATCAATACTCAAAACGATCATTATTGGGATAATACGAAACCATTTTTTGTCCGTGAAATACATCACCAGAGAAAGTTTTCTGTGTCTGTATGGTGCGGATTTTGGAATGGAAAAGTGATTGGTCCTGTGTTTTATGAAGGGATTCTTACAGCTGAAAAATACTTGCAGCTTATTTTAAACTGCACTGTAACGGATTTTATGGAGACGACAACATTATCGCTTCTAAAAAACATGTATTGTCAACAAGATGGCGCGCCTGCACACCAGGCTATAATTATGACAAACTGGCTCAACGAAAACGTTGATGAACAGTGGATTGGTTTGAAAGGATCCACAGAATGGCCATCCGAATCCCCTGATTTAACCCCTCTCGATTTTTACTTATGGGATCGCCTTCAAACACTAGTTTATAATACTCACCCACTAAACGCAATTGACCTTGAACAAAAGATAATTGATGCTTGCAACAATATTAGTGGTGAAGAACTCCAAAATATTTACAGAAGCATTATTAGAAGAGCTCAGTTATGTATTGGAGTTGAAGGAAAACATTTTTAGAATGCTTTGTGAATTGCGTTTTGTGAATTGTATTTCTAGTACTTGTAACCAACTTTGTCCATTTATATGAGTGGTCTTCTATCAATGTATGCATATTTTAATTATGTGCCCCAACCACCTACTGAGTACCACTGCTTTATATGATCTCTGTCTGTTGAAGACTCAGACCGTCCGACTCATCCTTGGACTTGAGCAACTATTTGGACGGCCGGTGATCTCTGTCTGTGTAATACTTTATTTAGATGCATTTGTGATAAAACATTTTGACACATATTAACGTTTTTTTTATCTAAACAATTTCCATCGTCAATTTGTTTATGATCCCTATTTTCGCTGATGAAACAGCCTTTCACATGGTACGAAAAAGTGGCATAAGTCAGATTTTTTCCTTTATCATAATTCAGTTGATTTTAAAGATACAGATATCCGGTTTTTTAATGATCGTGTTGCATTAAAAATAAAAATTTTCTGATTGACCAAATTTATCGAAGGAAGTCGTATAAAAATTTAAAAAGTGTAATTTTTTGAAAATTAATGGGAGGACTATTTCATTAACGTCGTCTTATTTCCTTCCTTACTTTCAACATTTTTGCAACTTACATTGCCCACTTATCTCCAACAGGTAAAGAATTAAAACGCGTTTCAATATTTTTGGGACACCCTGTATAGTATATAATTGGAAAAAACTCAAAAGCAAAATATGCTATTTTTTTGAATAATAAAGATACTTTTACCGCACAACGATTGATGCGGCAAAGGGTTTTTATTAAATACTAGCAGCATACCCGTTCTTCGTACGGAGTATATAATATAAAGAAACTTGAAATTCATAATCATGCCCAAATTCTTATAGTATACTAAATGACATGTTTAATCAAAACATTCTGTTAAAATATTTAATATAATGCTCCTAAAAAGAAGTTTAAGAATCTCTGTTCTCGCTATATAAAATTATCTTCATGGACATATCTGAAGAATGAAACATCTTGGACCCCTTATGTAAGCAAATATTAAGAAAAAAAATGGAATTGAATCAATATATGCAAAATAAAAGCGTTAAAATTGTATGGGACCCGTACTAATTATATACGCGAATATTAGAAAATATAACCTGTATTAGTAGATTACATGTATAAATTGAAAATACCAATAAACCCGTAATCTTTAAATCTGAAGACAGTCATTTATTCCAATATATGTCAAAATTAAAGTGCTAAAATTATATGGGAAGATATACACGTACTACTTATAATGTCCGATTATTAGTAGAAGATTACCCGTTTTGCAATATGAGTCTCAAATGTTTTTTGGTAAAATACAACAGACGACGTAATAAATTGAATATATAATTAATCCCCGTAATCTTCATACCAGAAGACTGTACTTGATTCCAATATATATGCCAATATATGTCAAAATATATGCCAATATACCTGTACTACTTATATTCTCGTAGGTTAGAAGATATACCCGTGCATTCCTAGAAGATTACTCGTACAACGTACAATATGCGTGTGTCAGCAATTTTTGCCGCAATAAAACAATGGCGTAATAACTTAAAAATATCAATAATCACTGAATCAATAATTCCGGAAAATATCAATAATAATAATGTTTAAACCTGAAGAGTATAATTGATATTATCCAGTCCAAAATGAAATGGCAATGAAATTTATTTTATATACATATCTTCATTATTCAAATCGGAAAGGATTTAATAAAAATCGTCTGCCGCATAAACACATTGGATTTAAATCCGTTGCTAAGCGACATGATATCATTTGCTTCAAATAAATTGGTAGAAAAAATATCGTCTAAATAGTTATATTTCTATGGAACATTTGGCGACAGTTTCGTCAAATTAGCGACATTTTAAAAAATCGCCAAATTTATCGCCAAGTGGGACTGTAGAACTGACACTTCCACTTTGCGACAAATTGACGAAATATCATCACAATACTATCCCCTAACAAAAAATAATTAATATCATTTATGTAGCGCAATTTTATCAATTTCAAGATATTTTTATAGATTTGAAAACATTTTTATCAATTTGGTGACATTTTAAAAATTCGCTAAATGTATTACTAAGTAGGATGGTTGGTCTGACAGAGAAATGCTAACCAAACATCATTTCAGTACTCTCTTCTAACAAAACAAAAAAAAATTTCATTGATATGTAGAAGACCCAAGCCACACGACCAACCCGAAGGTTTATGGCAGCTGTTTGTGTGTCGTTTATATCAATTTGGCGACATTTCCGTCAATTTGGCAAAGTTTAAGAAAAGTTGTCAAATTAGCGATATCCCTCCAAATTCGTAGCTTTGAATTTGCAGATCTGAATGAAACATTCTTATCCCGTTTCAATATACTAAATGAAAACACTACAATTGTATTAGAAGATATACCCGCTCTACTCTTTTTCTGTTTCAACAATCGGCTATATGAATTTATTGGCTAAACACAATAGTACCTAATACGATAGTTTATTACCTAATACGATATAAGCTTGAAAACTCTTTGCCAAAATAAATGAAATTGATGTACGCAGTCAGCAATTAATATAATTAAAAGAAAAATCAAACCGTCCATTCATAAGATATACTTTTATATCTATTTATCCATTTATTTATTATTTAAATCGAAAAAAAATAATAAAAACATTAACAAACACATTTAATTTAATTGCGATGCCGAGCAACATGATATATCCTCCTAAAATGTTAAAATTTATTAACCACTAACAGCACACTCGTTATTCGTACGGAGTGTATAATTTAAAGAAACTTATAGTTCGCAATCATGTGCAAATTCTGTTGAAATATTAAATTTATTGCTCCTAAAGAGAAGTTTAAGAATATATGTTCTCACTATGCAAAATTATCTTCACGATCAGATCTGAAGAATAAAACATCCTGCCCCCTTTTGTAAGCAAATTTACAGAAGAAAAAATAGGAATTGAATGAATATATGCAACCCCGTACTAATTATATTGTCGCAGATCAGAAAATATGCCAATGTGTTAGTAGAAGATTACCCGTATTACAATATGCGTCTCAAAAATATTTGCCAAAATAAAAGAGATGACGTAATAAATTGAAAACATCAATAATATCCGTACTCTTTATACCAGAAGGTCGTAATTGATTCCAATATATGCCAATATATATCAAAACATATGTCAATATACCTGTACTACTTATATTCTCGTAGATTAAAAGATATACACGTGTATTTGTAGAAGATTCGTACAACATACAATATATAAGTTTAAACAATTTTTGTCATAATAAAATAATTGCATAATAACTTGAAAATATCAATAATCCTTGAATCAATAATCCCCGAAAATATAAATAATAATAATTTTTAAACCTGAAGACCGTAATTGATATTATCCAGTCAAAAATGCTATAAGAAAAATCAAATCGTTCTTTTCTAAAATATATTTTTATATCCATTTATTTATTATTCAAATCGAAAAAATAATTATTAAAATTAACAGACAGATTTAATTTAATTGCGTTTCTGAGTAACATGATATAAGATAGAATCTTATAACATGTTAAATATGTCATGTCTTATAACATAAACTGCGAAATTAAATAACGATTTTGATTTCTCTATACTTCTCATTGCTCCGTAAAAGCTTGTTTTAAATAAACCATGAACCATGCAGATAGATTTCCCCTTTAAATCATGTTTCAAACAATTCATGTTTTCAGAAAGTGACTAATTAACGCAAAAAATCTCCCATCAAACTCAGAGATTAAATTTTAATTCACTTTCAAACGATTTTCAAGCTTTTCGTTTGGATAAACCACGGAGTTAGGGAGTAGAACTCCTAGGAAAAAGTTCCGTTTTTCATTAATATCTCGACAACCCCCAAGTCTTAGAAACTCGAAACTTGGACAAAATTTATGGGGGGATATTTCAAGGCTATTCACCAAATTTCATTAAATTCGGTTCAGCCGTTTTTCCGTGACGATGAGACAAACGAAAATTTCGTTTTTTACTAATATCTCGAGAACCACTGGTCGTAGAAACTCAAAACACGGATATAATTTTAAGTGGGGCTATTTCTGGGCTACCCACAAAATTTCATCAAATTCGGTTCAGCCGTTCTCCCGTGATGGTGTGACAAACAGACAGACAGACAGACAGACAGACAGACAGACAGACAGACAGACAGACAGACAGATTTTCATTTTTATTTATATAGATTTTATTTAAATAATAAATAAATCTTATCAGAACTGCATGTTTGATTAGATTCTATAAATTACTGCCTTTGGCTATAAAGATTACGGGAATTATTATCTGTGATTATCTATATTAAAACAATTATATGTTGTACTTATCTATCTCAGCACGAGAGAATTCACCTCTTTCCTTTCGTTAGAATTATTATAGAATTCCAAAAGGGACGGCATATATTATTCATATATTAATAGTTCACACCAAACTGTGAATTTTAAGTTTCTTTATATATTCCGTACTAATAATGGGTATACTGCTACTAACTAAATTTGCGTTTAATGACCTCACACACTATGCTCTTTGAAACATTTTTGCAATACAGAAAACAAGTTAATATTTATTGACAAGTAGTAGAATCTTCTGAATACCAATGCATTAATCGAATTGTGTTAGTAACGAGTTCAATGGAGATACAGTCGTTGTTCATTATATTTGCATTACTCAAGGCTATTTCGTTCATGTTGAAGTTTGGACAAAATAGTGGTTTTTAACATGAGACAAAATAACTGATTTCAGGACACGAATCCCAAAGATTTTCAAGATATGAACTGTTGCTTTTTGCTCTCAATATATGAACAATCATTTAAAAAAAAATAATACGCATATGAATTTACGTGTTTACAAATTAAAATAATCTACATTTAAAAATATTTTTTTTTTATTTTATTTGTCTATTTCTACAGACAAAACAGAAAGACATTTCATCATATTAGTAGTTCAATGAATGTCTCCTGATCAGTCGTTAATAGTTTCTATTATCTTTGACATTTAACTAAATATTACTTTCCTTATATATGGTATAACGTATAAGGAAAATATTGTGACGGGGGTCGAAAATTTGAATTCGAGTTTTCGACGGGAGAGCACGTTTCAAACATCCCTGAATACGAATAAGACGTTTTTGAGCTGCAGACGTTTTTAAGCTTGTGTGTCACGAGTTCAATGGAGATACAGTCGTTGTTCATTATATTTGCATTACTCAAGGCTATTTCGTTCATGTTGAAGTTTGGACAAAATAGTGGTTTTTAACATGAGACAAAATAACTGATTTCAGGACACGAATCCCAAAGATTTTCAAGATATGAACTGTTGCTTTTTGCTCTCAATATATGAACAATCATTTAAAAAAAAAATAATACGCATATGAATTTACGTGTTTACAAATTAAAATAATCTACATTTAAAAATATTTTTTTTTATTTTATTTGTCTATTTCTACAGACAAAAAAGAAAGACATTTCATCATATTAGTAGTTCAATGAATGTCTCCTGATCAGTCGTTAATAGTTTCTATTATCTTTGACATTTAACTAAATATTACTTTCCTTATATATGGTATAACGTATAAGGAAAATATTGTGACGGGGGTCGAAAATTTGAATTCGAGTTTTCGACGGGAGAGCACGTTTCAAACATCCCTGAATACGAATAAGACGTTTTTGAGCTGCAGACGTTTTTAAGCTTGTGTGTCAGTGAGTCTGTGGAGGCAACATCTCAAGAACGAATGGAGCGATTCGAACGAAATGCAGTACAGAAATTACAATCTATAAAGACTGGAAACCTGCTGTTTTTAAACGCAATCAAATATTCAAAGACCCTTAAATTTTCGAGTGAAATTTTAAAAAAATCATCAAAAAATCAAAACCTTTAAAAAAGTTACGTAAATAGTAATTTCTTATGTAAATTTTCATTTGAAAATTATTGACATAAAATTTAGAACACTAACATGAACTGTTCTCGAGATATTGCACACTTTTCAAATAAATTTATCGAAAAATCACATAAAATAAAAAAAAGTATTACTATTGTGAAATATGTTCACTTTTTATATGTAATATCATGCGATGAATTTGGCGACATCATTCTCGTGGATCTCGCTCGTTCCATTCATGAGAAAATATACTTTGGGTATTACTTTTTTATTTGGACACCAATAGTCATTTAGCTGCTATAAAATAACTTATTTCTTCGTCCATAACGCTGGACTAGATTTTGCGACAAATTTGGCGGAATGTAACCAACTTAGCGACTTTTTACATGCCGCTAAATTAACGAAATTGTCGCCAAATTGGTAAAAAATGACGCTAAATCAATGAAAATGGCGACTAATTGATGAAATTTCAATATCTTGGAAAGAACTTAGCAGACTATAAGAATAACCCAGTTCTCCGTCTGTAACGCTTGGCGAGAAATTTAGTGGGACGTCGCCAACCTGGCGACTATTTTAAATGTTACCAAAGTGACAAAAATATCGCCAAATTGATCAAAATGACGCTATATGGGAAGTAATGTTGAACAAATTCTGATTTCCGTCATATGACCGGCATACATTCTAGCATATAAGAAATGCTCGTCTCTCCGTTTGTCTGTAACACTTGGTGATGTATTTAGCAAATTTGGCAAATAATTTAGCGACGTTTCGCCAACTTGGCGATATTTCGCCCCAGACTGACGAAAATATCGTCAAAATTGCAAAAATGACGCTAAATTAATGAAAATGACGTCTAATTGGTAAATAAATTATTACAATATTTTAATATATGGTCCATATTGCTTATTGAGGATGCTATCAATATTGATAATTGTTTATTTAGAGTTGCACGAAATATAAGTTAATTGGGTAGTTTGAAATAGTTTAACATGTCATCTCGAAAATCGTCAAATGTACAATTCAACGATAAAAACACAGTACCGTGGATAGTATACATTATTTTTTTAACTGAAAAATTAGTAAATTCATTTCATTATGTAACGAAAGTCATGTACTGCCCACATCAGATTTTCTTTACAATGGCACTGTTATATTGTAATTTTCAATTCCCAATATAACATTGCTCTTTTGAAAAAGGAAGTGGACCTAAGAAGACGGTCCCTCATGAAGTGAGGCAATTTTTGTAACATTCCCTCGAACGCAGCTGCACCGGACATTCATTTCGAAAAGAGAGGGTGCTTCTCAAGTTCATGTCAGCGTTAGGTGTTACAACAAACGGAAGGGGTTGAACTTCTTGACCCCAGAGTCAATTAATATCACTCGAACCTTGGGAAAATTCTCGTGAGAACTTTCAACGATTTTAAAACTGGAGACTGCATATCTCATATTTCAGGGGGGCCTTGACCAATAATATAGCCTGAAGGGCGTAGCCCTTAATTTACTTAGCCAATTATGGACAGGGGCGCCTTGTTAAGGGGGTAGAGACAGAGAGCAACTTTGGACTTTAAGTTTTTGAAATCGAGGACTTGAATTTTGTGAGTGAAAAGAAGAGGTCGCAAGAGCGACGGATCTCGGAGAGAGCGAGCCCGCGGGACAGAGCCGGAGCGCGCCGTCATAAAGTCCGACATCGGCAGTGATGATCGAGGTAGGACAATTCTACACATATTTTTGCACTTTGATTATTATTATCTCTCTGACCCTCCTAAATAAGGTTAACCTGGGCCATTAAGACGTAGGCTAGTAAGAATAGTGAGTTAATGCACATTAATGGGTTAATAATTGTAATGCTCATATTATGATCATAGAATGAGGAGATTTGATTGTCTTAATGTACTACACTAAAGATGTTGGTATATGAAATTTACCAGATGTTAATAGTTATTAAATAAGGTTTTATCTTAATGAAATAAATTCTTTGTTATTGTTTAAAATTAAGCCTCTTCATTTTAATTACTGGTATTATGTATTTCTTTATTTACTCCACTTTACGAGATCGGTCTATATAGCGTCAATAATCGCCATTCACAAAATGCAACGCGAAATATGGAACACAAATTTTAAATAAATATTGGATTGTAAATAAAGGAAATTTTAAATAAACATTGAATTATAAATTAAAGAAATGTAAATAAATATTACATTAATTAAGAAAGTGTAAACAAATTGTGAAAAAAAAAAAATGAGGAAATTTTAAATAAATCATACATTAAGTAGTTGAAAGTTTAAATGAACAAGAAAGTTTAAATAAATATGGAACTATAAATAATTGGGAATTATGAATAAAAATTGTGATTTAAAAAAATAAATAATTGTTACAAAATAAATAACAAGTATCGTTGGAGGACAAAAGAAATTTTAGGGATGATAGGTTAAAGATGTGGATATATTAAATTCAAATTTGGAAAGAACATAAATAACAGAGAAGACACGTCACATTTTATGAAAAAAAAAAAAAAAGCAAAAGGGGGACATCGTTAGAATTCTATAAAAAGTCGTTATAACTCTATAAAAAGAAGGTTTTTTTTTAAGAGAACTTTGATTTCCAGGCAATAAAAATTTCGATGGATAAGATAATTAGGAATATTAAATAAAGGGATATTTTGAATTTCTAAAAAAAAAAAAAAAAAACTCTTTTCAAAGAACAGTGAAATTTTAAAACAAAGGTAAACTTTCTCCACGCGCTCTTCATGTAATTAGCGGACTGATCAACCATTGTTGGATGAATACGCGTGAGGAAATAGGAGTTATAGAATTATAGTTTAAAATAATTAGATAATTGGTAAATATAAAAAAAAAAAAAAGAAAAACAAATTTTTTTTCTAGTTTAAATAAATAAATAATTCATAATTAAAAATAAAAATCGTAATTCAAATAACTAAATAATGGGTAATTAAAAATTAAAATTAGAGTTTAAAATGGATAGAGAATTTTAATTAAAAATCATAATGGCAGTTCAAAGAAAAAATATAATGGTAATGAAAATTATACGCAAATTATAATTTAAAATGAATAGATAATTTTAATAAACATACGCGAATTGTAGATTAAATAAAAAGCATTTGAGAAAAAAAAAAGCGTTTTTTACATATATTTTGATAGGAGCTCACATGGATTGTTTTGAGAGAAGCGAACGTTGTAAAGGGACGTCGGGCGGAGCGTCGTACAGTTGAAGTCGAGGGAAGTCTTGGATATAGGTACTCTTAACGGGAATAAACATGATATAATAAGTAAAATACAATGGAAGAACAAATTAACACTAACCGCATTTTAATTTATCCTTTGGAAAGTGTGTAATTCCAGAGTTTTAATCCATTTGGGGGGCCTCGGTAGAGCACTTCCACATCACACAATTCATAAGCCACTGAACACAACATGGCGGAAACGTAGACGACAAAATTTGTACCATTTTGCCAAAAAGACATCTTCAAAAATTTGTACAGCTAATTGGCCATGGGAACCCACACGGAGAAATGCCCGTATTAGCCGCAGGCCAGAAAGGGGAGCTTATCCCGGGAAAATGACACAATGGCACAAGGACATGTTGACCTTGTATACCACTACGAGATTTTCTCTGGGGGCTAGATTTTTCTGTTTGAACAGGGAATTTAGATGCTAGAATAAAATACACAAAAGTTTGGCAGTTGAAAAAGGAAAGAGGAGAAGTGAATTCATTCAGGAGACTTTGCATTCAATTACAGCGGATATAAGAAAAGAAAACGTACATTTTGGTATTCAAGTATGGAATATGAATCGAGTTAGAGGATATTTGAGAGAAAATTTGTAATTATGTATGCATTGAGAGATTTTCAGTGAGTGATAAGATTTACGAAAAAAAAAAAAATTTTTAAGTATGTTTTCATTAAGTGGGAAAGTGAATAATGTAAGGAATTCGGGAAATTCATTATCCAAGTATAAGATTTGGATTAAATCAGGGGATATGTGAAAGAAAATGTATAATTATGGATAGTGTAATATAGAATCGCAGGGGAGTTATAAGAATTTAAGTAGGATGGTAATTAAATATTTATATGGGTTTTTCTGTCATCTCAGAGATTGTAGGAAAATTTTAAAGTATATTGCGGAAATTTTTGAACCTATATAAGTCTTATTTTGATAGTATTTGAGAGGATAGTGTAATTGTTTAAGTATTTTATTATAAATATGTACATGAGTTATATTTATGGCATGTCCGGTTCAGAACACATGATGGATTGGATGTTAGATAAGAAGTGTATATAATGTAAAAAAAAAAAATATATATAATGTGGAAAAACATAAGGTAGAGAAATGTAAAATAAATAAATAGTAGGAATTTGTAAAATGTAAGTTTAAAGGGAGTATCAAATTTGAATAGAAAATGTATATATTATATGGAAGGATTTAAAGTAGATAAAGTGTAGAAATTTCAATGGGGCAATTTTTGAGAATGTAAAAAAATTTAAAGGAGTTTTAAAAAAAAAAAAAGAGAGTTTTTTTGTAATGGTTCGTGTGCCGGGTGACAAATTAAAATTATAGAAATTGAATTTATAAAAAAATGATACTTAAGGGAGTTTTAAGAGAAGAGAGTATTTTAATAAGCTTGAGTGTAATGTATATGTATTAATTGTCCTAAACAAAACATGACACAGCGTACAGATCCGGTTGCCTAACGATTCTCAAATGGTCAGCAATTCCTGTTGATCAGAGATTCCGAGTGCTCAACGATTCCGGGTGCACAAAGATTATCATTTGGTCAGCGACTCCAGCAGTTCAGCGCCTTACAGTTCAGCGAATTCCAGTTAGACAGCGGTCCAATCCTTCAGCGAGTTCCAGCAGTTCAGCGCCTTACAGTTCAGCGAATTCCAGTTAGACAGCGATCCAGTTCTGCAACGAGTTCCAGCAGTGGAGCGATTTACATTTCAGCGGTTTCCAAGGGTGCAGTGATATCAGTGTTTTTTTTTCCAAAGGAAAGATATTTTACACTTTCCACCATAACTACAAGGGGACATAGTGATATTATTAGGGACCATATGCGTAAGTCCCTGATCCCAACGATTATCCAAGTGACGGTCAAAGTGACTTTGGTTATCATAAGTGAACAATTTTACAGATATACACCTTGAACTTGTGTGGAACTATATTGTTTAAAAAAAAAAAAAAAAGACATATCACCAGTGGACGAACTTGTGCTTACATGAATAGACTTTTAATCGATAATAAGTACAACTGAACGACACAGATATCGTCATTTTCAGACACATTGAGAATTGTATTTTGTATAGTATTTTCGTGTTCTTTTGATGGCATATAAGAGTATATATATGATAATATGATTTGTGTATATGTGTATATAGTACATTTTTACAGTAGATACAGATGAGAGCAAGACGAGTTGTTGGACTACACAGTGGACACGCATGCAGCAACTATGAGCTGGCACTTTTGTAATTGGCTTTTTTCCCACCAAAATTTTGGGGGGGGAAGAAGGGTAATTGTTATATTGTAATTTTCAATTCCCAATATAACATTGCTCTTTTGAAAAAGGAAGTGGACCTAAGAAGACGGTCCCTCATGAAGTGAGGCAATTTTTGTAACATTCCCTCGAACGCAGCTGCACCGGACATTCATTTCGAAAAGAGAGGGTGCTTCTCAAGTTCATGTCAGCGTTAGGTGTTACAACAAACGGAAGGGGTTGAACTTCTTGACCCCAGAGTCAATTAATATCACTCGAACCTTGGGAAAATTCTCGTGAGAACTTTCAACGATTTTAAAACTGGAGACTGCATATCTCATATTTCAGGGGGGCCTTGACCAATAATATAGCCTGAAGGGCGTAGCCCTTAATTTACTTAGCCAATTATGGACAGGGGCGCCTTGTTAAGGGGGTAGAGACAGAGAGCAACTTTGGACTTTAAGTTTTTGAAATCGAGGACTTGAATTTTGTGAGTGAAAAGAAGAGGTCGCAAGAGCGACGGATCTCGGAGAGAGCGAGCCCGCGGGACAGAGCCGGAGCGCGCCGTCATAAAGTCCGACATCGGCAGTGATGATCGAGGTAGGACAATTCTACACATATTTTTGCACTTTGATTATTATTATCTCTCTGACCCTCCTAAATAAGGTTAACCTGGGCCATTAAGACGTAGGCTAGTAAGAATAGTGAGTTAATGCACATTAATGGGTTAATAATTGTAATGCTCATATTATGATCATAGAATGAGGAGATTTGATTGTCTTAATGTACTACACTAAAGATGTTGGTATATGAAATTTACCAGATGTTAATAGTTATTAAATAAGGTTTTATCTTAATGAAATAAATTCTTTGTTATTGTTTAAAATTAAGCCTCTTCATTTTAATTACTGGTATTATGTATTTCTTTATTTACTCCACTTTACGAGATCGGTCTATATAGCGTCAATACCTGACGTGTGAGGAATCACATATCAGGCACGTAATCGACTTCATACTGCAGATTAGTTAAAGCGGATGACTGGGGTTTGAATAATATTGTAATTTGAGTTTCCCTAGGATTTGCAACAGCGGATTCAATTTAAGGAGAGCTGCGTTTATAAGGATGCTATCCTGTACTAAACGTCAAAGAAATTAGAACGTTGCACAAATTATGTATTATGATCATATATCTAGAAGAATGTGGGTTGCACTTCAAATATAGAAATAAATATTATTGTCTCAGAAGCTCACTGGATAACTAATAGTCTCGCCAGATGGAGATCAGTAATTTTATTCTCTGATTGAAATAATTTGCAATTTATAACTTAATTTCATTTCTAATACTTAACAATGTTAGTTTAAAAGTGTTTTACTGTTTTAGTTCAAACATTTTTACTAGACGTTTAATAGCTCGATTATTTGATCAGAGATGCAATATATTGTTTGTATATTATCTAACTATGAAAATTGCATCACCGGTGAAAATACTATAACATAATCAGTATTTGTTAGTATCAAAAATCATCAACAGCAAAAAGTCGTAAACTTCAGCATGAGCAAGAAAACTTGCACTGGTTGTTAAAGCTCGAGAGACAAATGTTATAAATCTACCATGTGGGAAGAATACCTATGAATTTGTTTGAAGCTTTAGAATTTTATATTTTAATACTTGCCTTTTAATTTTATTTAATAAATGCAATTATTGTAATACATTTAATAAATTTCAATATTTATTTTATTAGTTTCGTTTGTAAACTTCGAAAAACTGTAAGCAAAATACCTAAAAGGAAAATAACGCAAGAAACTCAAGATGTTCCGTAAGAAGCATATTTGACTTCGTTTTCTATTTCTCGTTCTACACGTATGACGACGGCCTCGGAGTAGAGATGCGTGGCTTCGTCATCTCTGCAGAAGTTCTTTACGTTTAGATATTACATTTTCTAGTTGTAGCTAAAACTAAGTAAAATGTAAAATAAATATATAGTTCTTCATAAATATTTGTTATATAAGTTTCAGTTTTCTGTTCTTGAAGTAGTTCTGAAGTAGTTTAAATAAACTAATTCAAAATGAGATTATTTAGTATGCCTGTAAATGTGGATAACAGAATAAATATTTTTTATTTTTATTAGTTAAAAACGCAAAAATAAGTATCGTTAGAGATAATTAAAACAGGTATATTTTAAACGTCTAACAAGTAAATAAATAATATTTATTCCGTAAACAATGCAAATTAATTTAGCAATGATTAAATCCGGTATCTGGCATCTCTACCATTTTCAATCGCTTTCAAAGAGAGTTATTTATGTCATAGGATGTTATTTCATGGGACGTTACGTCACGAGATGATGTAATTTACGCACATGATGTTTCAAGCTGAACGCTTCATGATTCGATGCCGGTATTATGGCGCGACCTTATATTAATGAACCTTGGGAAAGTATCTAATTTGTAAGCTATCAAAAATTTTTGAGCGTCATGATATGCTGCTGCCGTTAGGGGGTAATAACTTTCAATCAAAATGTCCTACTTAAAAATTACATATACAGTGACCGCACATACATCAAGTTCCTATGTAGCGGAGTATTGGTCATTATGATTTTTAGCACTTTACAGTATAGTTGAAAAGTGTTTATGACTTTGTTCATTCTGTCTGTCTGTCTCTCTGTCCGTTCACACGATAACTGCCGTAAAAAAGACTTTATCAAAATGAAATTTTAGTATGTTATAGAGACGGTCTGTGGGACATATGGGAATGTAAATGAATAATAACACTCAATTAGTTTTGGATTGAACCCGGGTTGAAAAAATGAAATACATTGAATCCTATGAGACCTAATCTTTCGAACATTTCTTAAGCAAAGTTAAAATTTACAAACTGCTTCCAAAATTTTAGGAAATATTCGAACTATCCCATAATATATATAAAAAAATTCAGCAAAATATATTCCGTAGTTTTTTAAATAAAACTTAAAATAATAAATACACCCATATTATATGAAGAGATCACGTGGCCCACTTCAAAATAAAATATGGCATCCATCTTGTGTCAAAATCGGCATTTTTATAGTTCTTTTTAATTTATATTTAGTGTTGTATTCGTCCTAAAACCGCTTTATTTTAGCTTAATATCTGAGCATCTATATTCTGAAATATCGCAATTACAATATATTTGAGTTTAAATGATCATAAAACTTTGATTATTTCTACAACGAAGCCTAACTTTCACGTATGGAGAATGTAAACACATCAAGCTGTAAGATAAGTTGTATAGGAATTGCTAAATTTTTTAATGCAAAATTATTTATCTCTGGGGTTCGGAATAAAGATGATATGAATGAAATATTCATTGATTTTGCTTAGAGAAGCAGACGATTTTAAATATTGACTTTTTCAATGAAGTTTTAAGTATAGAGTTAAAGTACTTTTACTTCCATGATTTTAAGTTTTTAAGTAAAATAAATTATTGTAGTATTGTGATGAATGAAAGGAATGGAATAAAAGTTGACGAATGAAGTATTTACTGCTTTTACATAGATAACCAAGCGATTTATGTTTCGATGACATCATTTGAATAAAGGTTTTTTTTTTCGATGAAGTTTTAAGTTTTTAAATCTAATGAATTTTTGTAGTATTGTGATAATTTAAAAATATTACCGCCGAATGTATCACATTTTAGGGTTGTTTAAGAAAATTGCTTTGCAGTTGGAAAGTGTTTCAAAATCAATGCTTTATGCATGATTGATCTTTCTTGTTAAAATTTAGCGTAGTTTAACTTGGACATTTCCTATCTTGAAGTATAGTAAATTGTTTAAAAGCCACTGTTACGTAAATAATTTTGCCATGGGTGTTATAAATATGAAGATGTGAATTCGCAATCAAATCTGTAAATTTAATATTGCCAATTTACGTCCACTTAAGTGCATGCGCTGTATCATTTGAATGTTCTGAAACTGAAATTTTATTACCTGTTCGGAATGAATATCACTGGATTGGTTTTGCAAGTTTTTAGAGCTAATTAACTCTTGTTAAGTCCAATCTTGTTAATTCTAATCTTGTTAACTAATTGTTAACTCCAATAACAGCAAAAATCTTGCTAATATACTAAATCTTTACAAATATCTAGTGATTCACTAAATATTTAAGGTAACACTTATACCTCTGAGATATACTGGTTACTCTTAGGAATGCCTGTATATCTTTTTATTTTGAATAGTGCGACGCATTTAAGTAATATAACTCACTAATACCTCTTTGAAGAAAGCAAGCAAAAAAAAAGTGGGTGACTATAATTGTTTTCAAGGCATGTTAAGTTCATTTTCCCTCCAGCTCAAAGACAGTGTACTCTTGCAAACGGTAAGAAATAACTACTCTTGAGCTTAGCGTCTGTTAAGAATGCACTGTTTTGATCGGAGGAAGATAGTTTAATACGCCCTAAAAACATTTGTAGTCACCTAATTGTCCTATACCTGCTTTCTTCAAGGAAGTATAAGTAAGTTATGGTTTCACAAGCAACATTTTGTATTATTGTGACATTCAAGTAAGTTTGGATTCATTGCATCATTTTACATATATATATATATATATATATATATATATATATTATACAAAAGTTTCGACAAATGTAACCTAACCATTTTCAAGAAATTTTACTGCAGATAAAAACTGCTTATAAATATCATAAGGCGCATTGCAGCACTTACAATATAAGCTTCAAAATGGAATCATATGAATACGAAATTAAAAAAGAAATAAATGAGGGGATGCTTACAAGGAAGTAGAACGGCCAAGGGGGATTGTGACCCCTTGTTCCCGGTTGAAGCATGCTTTGATACCAAGCAAATAGTCCCGGAACCAGTACTTGCCCGAAGCAATCCTCCATCTGCCGACATTGGAAAAAGCAAAATTTACTCCAGGGAAATTGAACATGAAAACCAAGATCAATCCAGTTGAGCATTTCGAATAGGAAGCCAAAAAGGAAACCTTAATGTCCATCCAACTTAATCTTCCCGGACCAACATTGCCCGTTCCGTTCATGCATATCCATATATAACATGTTACCGCTATGATTCGTGCATGCATTTTGACGTAACTATAACAGTTCGCTGAAATTAGCATAAAAGTTGCTATTGCTATCATAGTTTTTGTAAGATGTTTCATAATAATGTTTTAGGAATCGAATCGGATATTGTTGTTTTATTGCCTCACGTACTAAATATATATATATATATATATATATGTGTGTGTGTGTGTGTGTGTATATATATATATATATATATATATATATAATGTACATTTTTTTTCGAATCCACATTATTGATATTTGTTGATTATTTGAAGCTTGATGACTAGAAATAAGCATTTAATTTTTCTCATGATGATTGATTCTCTATTCAAAACTTCTTTTCAATTTGTAGGCATATTTTAAGCTAGGGTTGTTCAGTTACAACTTCTCTCTATTCTATCATTGGATTTTCATATTATATTTTTATTATATATATATATATATATATATATAAGCAGTTATTCATGTCTGGTTTGCAAACAATCCCTTATAACCACTATACCGTAGAGCCCCTTTCATGAAGGGTATGAAGGTAGATTTACCTTCATGAAGGAAGGTAAAGAGATATAAATATATAAATTATATTAAGATATATATATAATTAAGATATATTTATATATAATTTATATATATATATATATATATATATATATATATATATATATATATATATATATATATATATATTATCAGTATCACGTAATCTACACTGTTAAGCAGCACAAGGGGTAAATGCATTTATATTATTATATATTCTTATACCTTTTCATTACATTGTATTCTCATATAAATACTTAGCCACGCGCTGGTATAATTGATTATATTTGATTTTTATAATTGATTTCTTATATATCTGATCCAATTTATATTTTCTTCTATGTCGGGCTATGTGCATTATTTCTGTAATACAATTTACAGTAATGCAAACAGAAACGCAAAATCAGCATTAACGAAACATGCATGACCCTTGATAACGTACATGGTTTCGGAAATGATTTTCACTTTATTCAATTTATTCAATTAAAAAAAAAAAATTGGGAAACCTAGAAAAGGCCTAGCTCATCATGCAGAACAATGTTTCTGTTTTACAACTTTTCATCTTAAACACATTCCTTGCATTTACACCATGTATGTTTATGCAGGGAACAAGGGGATTAGTATCTTAAGTACTTGCATTTCATATATGATTTATATAAAAATACTTTCATCTTAATGTGTAGTTACAAAAAAAAAAAAAAAAAAAAAAATCACCCATCTTTACCACATGTAATTCTTATTCCATTTCTTAACTTATATATGGAGCAGGGAAAAAGGGGTATTTTATACCAATTTAGTACCTGTTTAATTTATAATGTTAACTTATCATGTTTTTTGTAAAATATTGAACAACTTGTACAGAACATTTTCTATTAATGGTCAATCTCAGGTATATATAATACAAGTAAAATAAAAATTCTTCAATTATATATATATATATATATATAATTTATGGCATCAAGCAATTAGTTTAAATAAACACCCATCGCTTTAAAATACTTCTTTACAAAAAATACTTCTTTACAAAAAAATTCTTCTTTACAAAAAATACTTTTCGTAATTATATTCTATATTTTTTCATATTCAAGCGGTAGTGTTCATAATACCCCAATACACCTTATGTAAGTTACCTGAGTAAGGCTACACTATTTTATTAAAAGAGAAAGACTTTTACATCTGATTCATTCTATGCATTAATAAAACATTCACTATTTATGGAACACCGACTGTACACACGAACGTACACGATACCATTTCCATTAATATGTTAAATATATTCAGTATCTATCTCCATAAACTTTTCGGAATAGCTTTCTTTTATGGATATTTACCATCTTTGCACTAAATTTATATTGAATATTATTAATATAATCACCAACATTCATCGAATAATATGGTGGATACATAACTTATGTATGGTACAGCATTCATTAGTGTCCAAATATTCTCCTGAAGGAACGTTCGCAATTAAGAAAGCAAGTAAAATTTATTGAGAGGAACGAAAACTTTTCAGTCGAAATTCATTAGTGAAAACTGCATTAGAAAACAATGCTCAGTACTTCCAATCACCATTAGTTCAGTTCCAAATCATTATTTACGTTGCTTCAGATTGTTTCCTTCGTTAAACATCGGAAAAGATTTGTTTTTTAACAAGGATGAAAAAGTACATTAATGCCACAGCAAATAATTGTATATATTTTATTAGATTTAGATTATGAATTTTGTTTTTACATGAAAGATAGCTTTTTACAGTAGATGTTCTACACATACAAGGTGTTTCACAAAGTTTACACGACTAAATATCTTATGAACGATTGATTTAAGATCCATAGTTCCAATTTAAAAACGTCTTCCAAAAAAATAGACTTTCTGACTACAACAGTTTTGGTCAAGTGGACACGTTTTAATAAAAAGGTACAAAGCGTAGCTTTTTATATACATGCCCTTTACGAAGGGAGTTCCTATTAGCTCTAATTTCTCCTTATTCATTTAAAAATATATTGAAAAAATATTTGATGTGAGCAGAACATGACCCTCCATTCAGACTCACATTCATTTTCTCTTTCACGTCCCAGTCAATTGAGTTCCATTGACGAAACTGAAACGGATACTTATTCAATATTGTATCCAATTTGCAGTTTCAATACATCTTTTTCATTTAGAAACTGAAAGAATTTTTAAACGTCACCAACTCCCCAAAATTACAAAAGCTTAAATATCTTGAAAACTGTTCATTTTAGAGCAATGAGTTGGTCTTACTTGTTTTTGCGTCAAAAATTACGCATAAAACATGCATTTAATTAGCACATTTCAGCACTTTTAA
The DNA here is from genome assembly GCA_951213105.1 of Amaurobius ferox. Lineage (NCBI taxonomy): Eukaryota > Metazoa > Arthropoda > Arachnida > Araneae > Amaurobiidae > Amaurobius > Amaurobius ferox. The sequence continues at coordinate 98,082,241 of OX578133.1, forward strand.
ACTTTTATGTGGGATTTTGATGATTTTTGTTGGCCATTTCCCGAAACAGGCAGGTTCTGTTTTTCCGAATCATACCAAAACTGAATTAACAATTGGATATCTTTAAAGTGACTTAACCACGAAATTTGAAGAAATTCCGTCGAAGAAATAGCATAACTACAGTGAAAATTATTGTCAGCTCCTTAAAATTTCACCGCTTACCTATAATTTTTTACTTTATACAGGGTGATTAAAAAAAGATGGGCCGAACTTTACGAGGTGGTGCTACACACCAAACCAAGCATTTTTCGTCATAGTTTACCGGGTCAGAAATGATAAACGTAAAGACGCTAGTGGGCGCTTAATGGTAAAACCGATGAGGTGAGGCAAAAACACAAGAATGACTTAGAAGTTATAAAATGACATATAATAAACAATATTTACAGTAATGGCTCAAAAGAGCGACAGCTAACTTGAATGCACGCCTCACAGCGGCGATGGAGGTATTGGTGAAATCTCTCGAACAGATTAGGCATGTCGCGCACTTCGGCAGCAACGACAGAAATTCTTGCGACGTGTTCCTCTTCAGATTCAAGGGGAGTGTCACAGATAAGACTCTTGAGGTCTCCCAATAAAAAGAAGCTAAGGCACGATAAATCGGGCGATCGTAAGGGTCAAGCTATGGGACCACCTAGCCCAAACCATCGCCCTGTAAAACCTTTAAGTTTCATTTCCGACCCGCTGAACTATGACGAAAAATGTCTGGTTTGGTGTGTACTACCACCTCGTAAAGTCTGGCCCATCGTTTTTTAATCACCCTATATACTCTACCTTTTAAAAATTAAGCACGCTGCAGTAAATCCGACATAACTAAAAAATTTCTGCTTTGATTTACTTCATATTTTACAAAAAGTAATCAATTTAGTAATATTTTCATGAGTATATTAATAGTATAATAATAATAAATAATAATAATAATAATAATTAACAATAGTAATATAAATGAGTATATAATAATATTTCTTCACTCTCAAAATACTTCTCCACCTGCTCTGCTGTGTGTGGGTGAGCGTTACCGATCATCAAAAGGAAACCTGGACCACTGCTGCAGCGTAGAGTCTTAAAAAGGATCCAAGGATTCTGATATATTTCTGCTATTACAGTACTCCTCGTAAATACGTCCAGGTCAGTGTGATATAATAAAAAAAATGTTATTGAGTTGGTTGCTTGTTGCTCGTTCTTTACACACCCTTATATGTTTATTATTTGAATCTAGGGCAAATAGTGACTCGTGTGTAAAGGATATTGATCTCTTGCACTTTGTCCAAGTCGGATGCTGACGACACCAATTTAATCGTGCTCGTGGTCACAAACTCATAATACTCAGGCATGTAGCCTTTAACACGTAAACTTCGCCTCACAGTATTGACCGATATCGACTTTCCTAGTGTTGTGATAGCCATTAATCGGAGAGCCATTTATCGGATATTGTAGCTTTAGAATGACTTTCTTCTTCTTCTTCTTCTTCGACCCAGACCGTCCGACCTACTCGAAGATGTAAAGTATATGTTTGGATGGCCGGGAAGTGCCCCCAGTATAGACCGAAATGCAGTAGGGGCGGTATCTACAGGGACTGTATCCTCCTCCTCCTCTTGCCACCAACCTCTCTGATGGATTTACGGACCCACATGTTTAACATGTTTGCTGCCAACTCCGAGAATACACGTAGTTGGCAAACTGGGTTTACTTGCCTGCTACGAGATAACTCGTTATTGATCGCTTTACCTAAATCACCGAGTACAAGTATTGCCGTAGCAAATGTATGCAATGTTTAGGTATTTGGCGTACAGGAAGGGACTAAATAATACTCTTGGCGTACTGAAATGGATCATTTATTTCTCAAAACGTAGATATAATAATTAAATGTTTAGAACGCGAAAACATATCTATTCCCGATATATTTTGAAGAACACAACAAATAAAAGATATTTTTATTATTTTATGTTGAAATTTTAATAAATAAAATGAAACAAAATTATTTGTGATAAGTTTTAAAACAATTTTCCACGCAAAATGATAGGTTTTCTACACATACAAGGCAAAATATCTTGTTTCACGCCTTATCTTTTGTCCAGTAAGTAATCTGGTGAAAGTAATCTGTTATATCTATATTTAATAAATAAAACAACATAAAATAATTTAAAAGCATAAAAATGCAGATAGGATCTTGGCGTGTGTGAACGAGCGCACCATATCAGCTTTGGCAGCGAACGTGTTAACGTACCAGTACTTCGCCCGAACACGTCTAGAACGACCTCCTTCTTCTTCGACCCACCGTTCGACCTATCCGAAAGTGTAAGTTATCTGTTTGGACGGCCGAAAAGTGCCACCAAATTTAAACCGGAACTCAGTGTGGGAGGCATCCACAGGAACCGCACCCTTCTTACACTACCACCTACCTCTCGGAAGAACTTACAGACTCACGTGTTTAACGTGATCGTGCTCCTCGTGAACACGGCGACAGTTTGGAAAGAGGTGGGGAACGATCTCATTTCATCCGAGTGCAACCCCCGCGTGTAAACCACTGGGCTGTCACGCCCCAAAAGAACGATCTTGAACAAGTCTTCGGAAATCTGACCCACCACAAAAATATCCGACTTCATTAACGGACTGTTCTGCCTCAAGTCTCTTAACAATGCCCCAGTGTTGAAAATCTTTTAAACGCCTTCTCTGTGTCATAAAAAGGCTGGTTTAATAATAATAAAAAAAAAACCCTAACACTCTTTTCTTTAAGCAATGAAACTTTTAGGCGCGAACCAGTTGTTTCCGCTCACACTAAATTTTAATATTGTTCGAGAATCAAATCGCTGTTAGACACATCAGTGTATTTGAAGAGGAATTTGGCCAGATGATTCTCTATCCCTTGACCAATGATATAAGTATCCTCCCTTCTGCATTTTATGCAAACGATAGATATATGGATAGAATTTAAAATGTTGGACAATTTTGCAATAATTTTATCATATCGGATTATACTTCAACTATTAGAATATTACTTTATACTATTTATTATATAATTATACTTTAACTATTAGAATAATAATGAAGACTTTAACTATTAGAATAATAACAATCATGAAGCGGCAATTAGTATTTAAATTTATTCTAAAAGATATTTTCGAAATTGAGAAGTTATTTCCATGAAACAGAATATTCGAATCTCAATTCATTAGTGGGATTCTATTAGAAAACAAGTACAATTCATTGCATTTAAAATCATTATTTAGGCTGATTATGACAGTTAGCTGATTGCGAAATATGAAGAATTACGTACTTCTTAACAAGACTCATGAGAATATATTTCTAGGAACAAATTCCGTATAAATTTTGTCACATATTTAAATTCATTTGACTTTTCTCTCTTATATTTTGAATTACATTTTATAGTTAAAGTTAAATTCATCAGGACTCTTTAGAAAGACTTGATTTTTGAAATTATCATATTTTCTGCCTTCGGGAAAAAGCGGGGGGGGGGGGGGGGGTGACCGATAATTCGTTTGCTTTAAGGTATGTCCCGTGGTCGAAACTTCAAGCATACAAATATTTTTCTAGATCTTTTAGGTCTAGGTTTTTAGTCTTCTAGATCAATGGAAAGTCTGGAAAGGCACAGCTATAGTAGACAATTATTATATACTATAATCGGAAACAACTCTTTTAAAATATGTGTTTAAGAATAGTTTATCAAAAATGCAGTATTAATAAAACACGTGTACATTCTCTAAAGTAATGCTGTATTTTCCGTATGTTGCACTTCCGCAGCATCAAACAGCATTGCTGATCAAGTTTTATTCTTACAACAAGACAACAAAGATAATCATTGGCATGCCCTTGGGAGAAACCATCATGTCTAAGTCTTTGCTTTGCAAAATATCTATGGAGTCCAGCCTCCGTTGTGTCTGTCGTTCACCCTCCAAATCAATAGGCCTTTGACGTTTATGGGTTAAACTGATCCTATCAAATGTCCTTCAATTTCATCGATTTAATCGAAAGATATCGCTCCAGCAGACAGATAGACAGCAAAAGATCCGCACAAGCGTATCTTTTTCTGGTGGCGAATGCGAATCGTCGTAGGTTCTTAGATCAAACTTTAATCTCAGATCTTATAAAAATATAGACTTCAGTCAACACAAAATATATCTAGTTTCATGGATTTTATACTCTTATCGTAAAGCTACCACTGAATACGTGTGCCACCTTAAAAGCGCCGTGAGGAATTGCAGGAATGTGATTTAATTAAATCTTCCAGCTTTCAAAGATTTCAGCGAAGATGAATTTCTTTTGTTTATGTTAATGTCCTATCGAAAATATATTGTGCTACTAATATATTTTGGGATACAATCGGCAGAGTAAATTTATTCGGGCCCTATTGTAAAGGATATAGTACACCAACCTAGAACTAAACCATGATCTTTGAATTGGTCAGATGATTCTTTAAACAGTGAGCTACTAGGACGGACTTGCGAGCTCTTATCGAAGTACAATTAATTTACACTTTGTAAATATGAATATCATGGAGATTTTATTGATCTGATATTTTGAATAAATCCAGAGACGAAATATAAAAATTTAAAACATTAAGTCTTATTTTTAACACTTTCCGATATAGTTGAAAAGTGTTTATGACTTTGTGTTTATGTTCATTATGTCTGTCTATCTGTTCGTAGGATAACTGCCATATAAATGACTTTCTCAAAATGAAATTTTAGTATGTTGTTGAGACGATCTGTGGGACATATGGTAATGTAAATCAATATAATATTACCCAATTATGTTTTGGATTGAACTCGGGTTGAAAAAGCTGAAATAAATTGAACTCAATGGGACCTAATTTTTCAAACATTTTTTGAGCGAAGTTAAAATTCACAAATTGCTTCGAAAATTTTGGGAAATATTCAACCCATAATATATGAAGGATCACGTGACCCACTTCAAAATAAAATATTGCATTTATATTTTTCTTCCAGTGTCAAAATCGTGATTTTTAAAGTTCTTTTAAGTTTATATTTAGTGTTGCATCCGTTTTAAAACCGCTTTATTTTTGTATCCGTCCTGGAATCGTATTTATTTTCAGTACATCTATATTTTGCGCCAACGCGATTACAATATTTTTGAGTTTAAATGATCATCAAACTTTTATTATTTCTACAACAAAGCCTAATTTTACTGGATGCAGGATGTAAACAAGTGATTGTAAGATGAGTTGTATAAGAATTGCTTAATTATTTTCACGCAAATTTATTCTGCTGTGGAGTCTGGAATAAAAGTGATATGAATGAAACATTCATTGCTTTTATTTAGAGAACCAGACGATTTATATTTCGCTGACATTGAAATGAATGTTGAATAAAGTTCATTTTCTTTGATAAAGTTTGAAGTTCCCAAGTAAAATAAATTGTTATAGTATTGTGATAATTAAAAAAATACCACCACTAAATGTATTGCATTTTAGAGATGTTTAAATAAAATTGTATTTCAGTTGGAAAGTGTTTTATAATCAATGCTTTATGCACGGTTTATCTTTCTTGTTTCTTTTTTGCCTCTGAAACTACTTGACACAATTACTGAAGAAAAAGGCTGACTGTTTCAAAACATCTTAACACTCTTGATGAAATTTCTCCGAAATTTTGTGATATGCTTTCTGAAGAAAGGAGTTTTCTTTTTATCCGAAACGTGTAGACACAGCGGCTAAAATAGGAGACCAATGTTGCCAAAGAAACCGCGCTTGACACTTTCAGTTTGCTTAGAACTGTCTTTTGTTTTAAAGAAGTCTATGTTTTGCCTGTAAAAGGGGTTGGCACCCTAATTTTGTTTGTCAATTTTTAACAACGATATTCCGTATCGATGTTTCATCTGCATTTTGAAGGCATTTTTCATTGCAAACAATTACTTCGAAGCCGTTTAAAATGTTTAATTTTGATTTTGCGGTTTTAGATCGACTAAATAATACATAATACGTTTCAGGTCGACTAAATAATATCTAATAAGTTTTAGATCGACTAATAATAAATTAAAATATATCATAAGAATGTGTTTCTTATAATAAACATAATTTAAACTAAACCGTAAATTGGATGAAATGACTCACGCGATATTCTGAGTTATTAGCATGTTTGCAATCAAAACCTGTTTGAAATGTGTTTGCAAAGTAGAAACATCCCAACAAATCTAGTAATGAAATCCCAAATATGGGAAGAGTTTATTTATCTTAATCCTTCTCCAACTTTAAATGAGACGTCATACGTCAAGTGAGAAGACAATCTCGCCTTTGATCTTTACTCTCAGACTTGAAATTAATTTTAATTAACCCTTTCTTGAATTGAACGCAAACATTGATTTAGCCCGTTGGATCAAATCGTGGAAGAAAGCATCTTTCAGGAAACTTAAAATGCATTCATATCTCTTTTACTGAGAAATGCATTTCAAATTGAATTTTTAATGTTATGAGTTTTAATTAATTTTATTCAAAAATCTACATTGGTCTGTGACATAGATTATAAACTTATCAATACTTATATGCTATATTAAGCTTTGTGATTTCTTCAAAAGTATTCAGTTCCGTTAATAATATAATCTCTTGAATAAATGCATGTTGAATTAGCAGAAGTACTCGACGTTGCCAGGGATGTTACTGAAATGAAATTAACGCTGTACATATCTGAAATATTTAGGCCCTAAACGTGCTCCAAAAATGTACCGAAACCAGTCGAAAAACCAGTACATTCTGTGAGTTGCTTTTGAGTTATGAGTTGTCATTACAGACAGATATTCCAACAGGTATTTCAATTCCTGTTGTTTTTTGTTTGTTTATTGCAGATAGATGTATTAGGATAAAAATTATTAAAATATTTTCTGAATTCCCGTTGTTACCAATATAGACTGCGTATTTCATAATATATTTAGCTTGGAAGTGTTCTTTGACATTTTTCTTTTTTTATATTAAATCAGTTCAAAATTGAAAACATATTTAACCATAAACTTACTCTTATTAAGCATAAAATGCAATGAAAATGTATGTATATCCTTTGAGAAGTTCTAAGCGGTTATTGAAATTTTCACTTTTAAAGTATCTTATATAATATAATTGATCACATGTTTCTAAATATGTTAATATATCCTTTATTTTCTATCAATGATCAGTTTCATATTTCAAATTAATTAGAAAAATTTTATAGTTCTTTTCTATTATTTTAGATGAAATTGCCTTAATTTAAATTACTTCATTGAAATTTTGACACATCTTCTTACTTAATAAAATAATATACTTCTCTGTCTGCATGTGTGTCGTCTGTAGCGGAAAATCTAAGCTTCAGACAGCCATAAAATTTGGTACTGGGTTAGCTGATCTCTTGGTACAACGTACCTCGGCGAGATTTTATAAAATTCGAATCAGGTTTTTAGTTATTTTATGCTGGAGCAGATTTTGAGCGATATTTACACAAAATCTTTCTTTAGCTTTCGAAAATATTATCAAGGAGTTTTCAGCTTGGAATCATTAGAAAGACCATTCGTTATAACGATCTTTGAATGGAATCCGTAGGACAATTCCTTTGTATTTATTTATTTATTTTTATATACATTGAAATATACACTTTTTAGAATACCTGCTACTTATTTCTCCGCGACCGAAAAAGGAAGATTGGCACATTTCTGTAGTTTGGTAAGAAATGGGCGTATATATTCACATTACAATAAAAAATAATGGTTTAATTACTTTACTCTTTTATTTTATTTTCCAATCAAAATCATAGAAATTTTAATTTTTGATACCACGGGAAAAAATATGTATTTTGCCGTTTCGACGGTTACTATGCAGTGGGATGAGCATTGCTATGAGAAAAAGTGGATGTTTGTGCGCATGCGCGTGGAAATAATTGATAATTGCGCGCGACGGATTTGGATGAGAAAAAAAAGAAAGAAAATAATTTTGGTTCAGCACAGGTGATTTGGAAATTGAGTGGTATTATCTGTATCCAGTGGCATCTCCAAGGGAGGGATTAGGGGGTAGTACCTCCCCCAGGAACCTATCGAACTTATTGAATTTCGAGTAAATGATATATGGAGAGATGGGAAACAAAACATTTGCCCACCCCCCAACAGATTTTTTTTCTGGCTTAGCTACTGTCTGTATCAGTATTATTTAAGTAGCGGCCGCTTATTTAGGACGCCGGAAATGCCTGTTTATTCCTTATAGTGTACATAATAGAAGAATATGCCTGATGTCTATCTGTATCTCTGTGTGTACCTTCTGTAGTGGAAAATTTAAGCTGCGGACAGCGATTTTCTCAGAGTGGCGAATTTGGGAAGATATAAATCCAGGGATCAAAATTAGCAAACAAAAATTTTCATGCTCAATAATTTAACAAGTTTACGAAAAAAGTAAAATATAATAACTGAATTACAATGAAAATAAATTGATTACATTATGCGATTTTGTTATTAGACTGGAATCCTGGTTTTGCGTTTCTCTGTGGTTTCTCAAAAATATTATATGTGAGTAAACACAATGAAGACGAAACTCTGTTTTAACTATTATATAAAACTCAAGGGAAACAAGCAAGAAAATAAATATACAACTCACGCCTTATATTTTCCTTATTGTAAGCTTAATATATGATTCACATAGAAAAATACGCTGTCACTTGAGTGCCTGGTGCCAATCGGGGCAATCAAATTATGTCTGCAATTTTCTTCGCTTATTACAAAACAAGAAAGATCAATCATGCATAAGCATTGATTATGAAACACTTTCTAACTGAAATGTAATTTCATTTAAAAATTTCTAAAATGTGATTCATTCAGTGGTAATATCTTTTACATTATCACAGTACTACAGTAATTTATTATACTTAAATATTTAAAACTGTATCGAAATATAAATCATCTGATTCTTTATGCAAAATCAATGAATATTTCATTCATATAACTTGTATTCCAGACTCCAGAGCTAAATAATTTTGTGTGAAAAAAATTCAGCAATTCTTATGTAATTCATCTTACAATCGCTTGAGATATTTGCATTCTGCATATGTTAAAATTAGGCTTCCTTGAAGAAATAATAAAAGTTTAGGGATCATTTAAAATCACAACTATTGTAATTGCATAGGCACGGAATTTAGATACACAGATAATACACAGATAATATATATGTGTATGTGTATGTACTCAAAGTATTGGAATCGTGCCGAAGATCGGAACTCGAATTTTCAAAGTATCTACACGTTTTGGGACTTCTAGAACACGAAAAAACTACTTTTAGGAAGACGTCTGTGTGTGTAAGGGTGTATCTGTGTATGTTTCTGTGTGTCTGTGTGGATATTACATCCACTCTAATTGAAAAACTAATGGACCGAATTTCATACAATTTGGTAGGTATGTTTTTTGTGGGAAATCCTGATGTTCATTAGATTATAGTACGATTCGTAATAAAAGAATCTGCCTTCTTTGCGAAATGGCCGCAGAAATTGCCTTTATCCACTCTAGCTAAAAACTAATGAACTAAATTTAACAAAATTTGGAGTATAATATTTCAATAACCTACAAGTGATTTATATACCAAATTTAACAAAATTTTGTATATAAATCATTTGTACGTTATTCTACTACGATTCGGGAAAAAGGAACGGGCTATTTTTGCGAAATGGCCAGCAAAAATCGTTATATATAAAAATAAAAGACTACGTGTGCTCAATTATATCAATTAAATTCCTATTTTATATGTGATTTTTGACAACAAAAAGAATAAGACTAACCCCATTACTCTAGGACTAGCCGTTCTTGAGATATTCTAGTTTTTTCGCGTTTTCGCTACGCCACCTTTGACAATAAGTCCAGTTATCAAATGAGAACCAAATTTAAGTTTAACGTGTAAATTCAATGTCATTTAAAATACTTATGTTGTGCAGATAAACTCAAATTATCATTGAATAAATAAAGAGAACGAATATGAGTCTGCAGGGAAAGACATGTGCTGTCCACATCAGAATTTTTAACAATATTACAACAATGATTTATAAAAGTGAACGGGGATTAATTGCGGGTCATTTCGAAAAAAATGTATGATCTATATTTAAAGATCCACCAAATTGCTGTAGAATAAAATGTTCTACAAATTTAAGCTCTGTACCAAATTTTAACTCTCTAGGACGTAGGAAAGTGCATTTAAAATGCCATCAATTAAATTTATCATGAAGAGTTATATAAAATTTAAAAAAAATGAAAAATTGTTATCTACCAAATTATTTTAAAATATGAAGCCACTTTCATATGCAAAACGTTTTAACAAATGGAGAGATATTTATTATATAATATCTCTCTCTTTTCTTTCTGGAAGATATCCCAAAGTCAGAATTTAATTGAATTTGTTTTTTTCCCTGTATTAAATAATTTTTTTAATTAAAAAACTACTTAACATATTTTACTGAATTTTTTTTTTATATATTCTATGGGATAATGTGAATATTTCCTAAAAATTTCGAAGCAATTCGTGAATTTTAAATTTACTTAAAAAATGTTTGAAAAATTAGGTCCCATAGGGTTCAATGTATTTCATTTTTTCAACCCGGGTTCAATAAAAAACTAATTGGGTGATATTATTTATTTATATTCCCATAGGTCCTACAGACCGTCTGAACAACATACTAAAATTTCATTTTGATAAACTCATTTTTACGGCAGTTATCGTGCTAACGGACAGACAGACAGACAGACAGACAGACAGACAGAATGAACAAAGTCATAAACACTTTTCAACTTTGTTGTAAAGTGTTAAAAAAAACAATTTATGCATTTATTTAAAATAATATATATTTAAAATAAAATTTAAGTATTTGTGATTATTTTCATACACACTGTCTACCTTGTCTCCCTTATGCTTCGCCGCCGGATTTGCGTAGTTCTAATTGGATGGAGAACGCTAAAAACAGCAATTTTATTATATATAGGAAACGTTGATAAAATTTTTAACATTTATAATAAATAACACAGAAGTATTCATCCAACTACACATATGTTCAACAACATATTTATAACATGCATAATCACTTTACAAAAAATCTGATGTGGGCAGCACATGGCTTTCCTTATATAATGCAATGAATTAATTACTTTACAGTTAAAAAAAATAGATTATTTTTATAGTAGATATTTATATTCTTTCCAAGATATTGAATTTTCGTCAATGAGTCGTCATTTTCATTGATTTAGCGTCATTTCTATCCGTTTGGCGAGATTTTCGTTAATTTGGCAACATTTAAAAAAGTCGCCAAGTTGGCGATATTCCACCAAATTTGTCGCCAAAATCTCGCCAAGGTTATGGACGGAGAAATAAGTTATTCTGACAGCAGATGAATGACAATTGGCGTTCAAATACAAAAGTATTACTCAAAGTATCTTTTTTTATGAATGGAAAGAGCTAGATCCACGAGAATGATGTCACCAAATTTAACGTATGGTGTTACATATGAAAAGTGAATATGTTTCTCAATAGGAAATATTATTTTATTATTTCATGTGATTTTTTGATAAATTTATTTTAAAAATGTTCAATTTCTCGAGAAGGGTTCATGTTAGCATTCTACAATTTATACCAATCGTTTTCTAATGAGAAATTACATAAGAAATGTCTATTTACGTAACTTTATTAGAGGTTTTGATTTTTTGACGATTTTTTTAAAATTTCACTCGAAAATTTAGGGGGGGGGGGGTGTTCTAAACATTCGATTGCGTATAAAAACAATATTCTTCCAGTGTTTACGGATTGTAATTTTTGTACCAAATTTCGTTCGAATAGGTCCATTCGCTCATCCGTTATCGTCTCCACAGACTCACTGACACACACACACACGCGCGCGCGCGCACACACACACACTCACACACATACTTTCACACACACAGACATCACTTCAAAAATGTTCGATTCGTGATCAGGGATGCTTGAAACGTGCTCTCCCGTCGAAAACTCGAATTCGAATTTTCGATCCCGTCACAATACTTTCCTAATACATTATTGTATACAAGGAAAGTAAAAATACTAAAACACTCAACTGATCATTCCTTCACCACTGTGGATCATGGTTTTATAGTCATTACTACCGCTCGGCAGCAGGGACGGGCGATGAGATAGATGACAAACGATCACAAAACTTAGTCAAGATTATAGAATTTTCTGGTTGAAGTTTTAAAGTATTTACTTTGAAAAAGCATTGTGTGCCAGAAATTAGTTTTGCACCGCCCACAATTGAATTATTTTAAGTGATTGGCGATACAGCGAAGCGATGTTTGTCCTATAAAAGGATTTTGCATTACCCTATGCTCTGTATTCCTATTGGAAACAGATTATGTTTAATTTAAACAAGAAAATATACTGCTTTATGAAAAAATAGAGCAGAAATGTGGGACTTGAAACTAGAACAGTTCATAAAATTAATCGAGTAGATAGATAATAATTTAAATATTTAAACTGTTTCAAAAAATGTTAAGCACAAATCCCAGATCAACGTTTTAAATTATTCGGGAATAAAGAATTTACTATATGCACTCAGATTTAAATAAAGAAGGTAAAATTTTACTTGCCTTCTTTAAATCAATAAAATGTTAAACGTAGCTCTAATTTTCAAGCTCAAGGCATATTGATAAATATTTATAATTCATAAAAATATTTCTCAGAATAATATACCTATTTAAAAGATAGTGATAAACAGATTAAGCACTTGTCTTAGTTAATATGTATTCAATTATCTAAGGACTCTATTTAAATGCCATGCAAGCTATTTAATAATTCTCTTTTTACAAGCATGCAGCCAATTTTACCTTTGCTGATAATTTCCCTACAGGTATATTTCCCTACAGATAATTTTTCTACAGATTGACAAAATATAATCTGAGAAGCACATAACTTTCCCTACAGACTCAAATTTGTTTTCGCTTTATTTCTTTCATAACTAGGGGGCTTCGCTCCCTGCTCGCTGGCGTTTACAAACACCCAATGAAATTGGATACAGGTTATTTGGGTGGTAATTGTTAAATTTAACATTGAGCCAGAACCGGCATCTCTTGATTAGCTCTCATGTGTTATTCCTATACCATTCCAGCCATATAAAATAATACATTCGCCAAAGTAAATTAATATTTTGTTGGTGAACTTTTATTGATAAATATATTTTCCCTATCGGGGAAATTCTAAAATCTTTACGCTTAAAATATAGTAGAAACGTATAATATAGTAAAAAAATAGAAAAATGTCAACTCAATACTTTATTTGAAAGTAAATATTCGAAGTTCAGCAACCCCAATTTTTAAATACTTAGGACACAACGTATATTGCAAACGTAATATCAAGCAAAATGCAAAACATAGGCGAAAGTTTCGAAAATACTTGCATTTCCTGCTTCTGTGTAAAAAGCTTAAAGTTAGAAGCAGAATTCGAACTTAACCGTGTCGTGATAGCGAACTGGCTAAACTGCAGAAATTAGTGTTGTAGCACCAACTAGTGTTAAAATACAGAGAAAAACAATAAAATAGATACAGATTTACAGTATACTGTGGTGCAGAAAAATAATAAAACATCTAGAAAAAAAGTTAAACATAAACGGGCCACGACTCTGAGAAGTAAGGTGTCATACATGAATCATTAACCCAATTGTAATTTCTATTGTTATTAAAAGCGTCAGAGAAATCCAAGTCGAAAACTGAAGATCAGTTTTGAATAATAGATGTAGAAGAAATATCAAACCGATGATTTACCATCCAGGTGTGATTAGCAATTAAACATTTATTAATTTCTTAAATTTTTTTCAGTTTCTGTTAATACCTTTTCTCAATCGAAAAGTTCCAAACTCGCTATACTAAAATTGCTTAGGAAAGTAAAATACTATCATAAATAGAAAAGAAACAACATTATTTAGGAAATCCAGGCATTTGCTTTTCACATTTTATTCCAGCAGTTTTCTTACAGTGCTAACTAGTTATTTATTATTAGCTGCACTAATTTACATTCTGTACTTATTCCCATTTTGTAAATATAGACTTATTTCTTGCAGTTTCCAACTTTTGTCAAAAATGCAGAAAACATTAAACAGCTGGAGATGGATAAAGTCACAACTTGACTTTAAAATTAATTATTGCTTTAAATATACACTTTCAAAGTAGCAAATCACCGCAGCACATTCATTGTATCGCTCATAATTATTTCAAAGAGAAATTGCAAATTAAGCCTTAATTTAACATTAACATCAACAATGAGATCTATCTCATTTTCGAAATTAGTATTTCATAGATGTCAGGCAACGTGAGCATATTTGCAAATAAAGTACTTGTCAAAAATAATTAGCTTAATAGAATTACTTAATGGGGAAAATCTCTACTATTTATTATTCATCCCTTTTCCTGTCTTTTAGAAAGTGATTTTCTTTCGTTTTAAAACTTAATTCCTGAATGAAACACATTAGGAGCTACACATTATTTGTATAGTATTTATATACTTAAGAAATACATTTTATTATATCAATTACTTTATTAATGTAACTTGTAATTTCACTTCAATTTTTTGCGAATTCTCAGACATTTTATCCCGTGTATTAATTTAGAATCATCTATTATTTATGTAGTGTCAACATCAAAAGTTTCTCCAAATTTAATATGAATATTTTATACATATGAAGATTTCAAATTTCTGTAAAAAGTGCAGTATAAAACAATATAGATTTTGACCTCGCAAAATTAAGGATTTAATTATAAAGTAAAGTATTCGATGCCCCCTCCCCTTCTGGATCTTTACACAAGTAATCTACAGACTCGGCTACCCAGACTGGTGAGGAAAACTTACATCACTACTAATTTGAGGCCAAATTTCTAACAAAATATTTTTTCTCCCACTTAACAACTTTTTTTTATTTTGAAGCTTCCGTTACTCACGCAATCAATGTCATGTTAGAAAACAAAACTTGACGCAAGCCTTGTCTGAGGAAAGAACTCGGATCTCAGGATATCGAGACCAGCGCAATGCCAACTAATTTCGAGAAAGGTGGGAGACATTACATACTCTTAAGGTCTTGTTATATTTTATTCGATTACTTTTTTTACCGGACAATATATAGTAGACGTAATAGGCAAATATTGTGATACGGTCGAAAATTGAAAATCTTAATAGATCTTAATTGAGGTCTTAATAGATCTATACATTTTTAGCTGGGGGTTCAAGGCAATGCGTTGAAAGGGTACCGTAATGACTACTATCGATACTAACGACTTGATGACTTTCCTTATGTAATGCAATTAATTTACTTCTCTCACAGTGAAAAAGTGATGTATAAGACCAACGCTACAGTGTTTTTAAAGTTGAATTGTACATGTGGCGCTTTTCTAGAGGACAGCATGTAAAACTATTTCGATGCACACAATTAACTTATATTTTACGCAGTTCTAAATTGATATTTATCAATATTGATTGCATCTTCAGTAAGCAATATACGCCATATATTTTAATAAGTTAATTCCATATATTAAAATATTAATTAAAATAATATTAAATTGCAACACCATTGGCACAAATATTAATGAATTTTGACTGAAAATTTCGAAATTTATTCGAAATGTTACATTTTCTAACCATGGTAGCATAGGACAAAATTTGACATAACAATGCATAAAAGGGCTAATTATTTATGACTCAATTATTACGGAACTTAATCGTTTCAATTGCTGCAGTGAAAAATAACCACTGCAATTTTTCTGTTCGTGATGTCATTATCCCCCTCGGATGGGGGATGGAAGTTCCCCCCCCCCGGGGAGTATATTTTCAAACTTCTTATCAATCAAAAGATTTTTTTCAGGCCTTTTAAAATGAAGGGCAACATATTATAATTATGAGCAATTGGACCAACAATACATATTTTTCTAATCTTTTCTTATCAAACATGGAAAAAAAATACAAGCTACTTAAAAAGGGATTCCGGTATGAGAAAATCAGGTAGAATCAAATTCCAGTTAATTAACTATTTGGTTTGGAGATATAAGCGACCAGAGTGCCAGCGCTTCCATTTTTCGTACCACTCCGATTTCATCCGGATAACCCCTACTGCAGATGTTATTCACGTCAATACTTCATAATCAATACTGGTTAAATTAAAAAAATGTTAAGAGTCCTAACGCTTTCCTCCAGATCTGCTTCCCATATCCAACCACGAGCTCTCCGACATTTGACACACGTATTTGTGCCGTCTCTTGAGTTTTCAATACCTTACCTCTTCCTCCGTTTACTCACTTTACAGACGACAAGACAAATATTGGGGCGTTCTATCCACCAATAAAGAATGCATTTCATTCAGCGTTGAGCCCTGGGTTCCTTCCTCCAGTGCTACTAATCTTGAACTTTCTGGGTCCAATTCAGTTACAGATATTCAAAGGAATAATTCATCATAATCGATTTGAATCACTGACGATAATTAATTTCAAATTTTCACCATTGAATCTTTTGATTCCTATCAAGCCATTGCCTTCCACAACTCAATCCAAACGACTTCAATTTACTGCATTGAAATCACTCAACAAATCGCCACCGATCAGTTTTCTCATGTGGGCTTCAATTTAGACGACTCAAACTAACTCATTGCTTCCAATTTAATACCGGTAGGTCTTTTCCAGTCGGCTTCATCATAAGCGACTCCAATTAATTTATAACTCCAATTGCTTTCAATTAATCAATTACCACCGATCTTCAGATAAAGTTAACTTAAGCGACACTAATTAACGTATTGCTTCAATACAATCAATTGCCACGAATCGGCCATCTCCAGTTGATTTCAATTTAAAAAAATGCAACTAGCTTATTGCTTCCATTACTATAAATTTCCACCGATAAGTCATCTCAAGTGAATTTCATTGGCTCAATCGAAGTAAAATTATTCAAATGAACTAAATTCAAATCAATTGACATCAACTAATCTAACCGACTTAGATTATTTCTATTGTTATGTTGACAAACGCGAATCCAGTCAACCTTGAATATGTACGATTCAGGTACTCAAAAGCTATTAATTGTTGCTTCCTTTTATAACAGTGTCATTGAGTTTAGAAAAAAAACTGGCAATGAATTATTTTTAATTTCTGTTTTATTTTACTCATAAGTCACTAATGAGATTTTGCAATAAATGCTACATTTAAAGCTTCAGTGAGGCTCAACTGGATTTTCACAAGTATTGAAACGTTAAAATGTCTAGAAGTTGCACGCGTTTCATTAGTTTCTCTGCACGTGACCTAAGATATCAGTTTTCCTAAAATTTTGTTTTGTGTCAAGCTTGGGGTTAATTCTGCTTTAACAGGGGTAGCAAACAAATGAAAAATGTACAACTGAAGTAACTACCTTCCTTAAAGAATGCGATTGATCGCATCTGTGAACTATACAAAGTTAAAAGCTATTTCCAGAATATCAACTGGCTTAGTAGCTGAAGGTATCTGGTAGCAAGTAAAATTTAATTATTTACCGCGTATATTCTATAACTCATTTAAGAACTACGATATATATCAAACATTGTGTTAAAAAATCTGATGTGGGCGGCACATAACTTTTCTGATATAATGCAATGAATTTACTTCTTTCACAGTTAAAAAATGAAAAGATCCACGGCACAGTGTTTGTAACGTTGAATTGCACATTTGGCGTTTTTTCGGATTACAATATGTAAAGCTATTTCGTACTCGGTTAACTTATATTTCACGCAACTCTAGCAATTATCAATATCGATAGCATCCTCAATAAGCAATAGAGTCCATATATTAAAATATTACTTTCCTTATATACATAGTATAAATGTATAAGGAAAGTATTATGACGGGGTTGAAAATTCGAATTCGAATTTTTGACGGGAGAACACGTTTCAACCATCCCTGATCACGAACCGAACATTTCTGAGGTGATGTATCTGTGTGTGTGTGTATGTATGTGTGTGTGTGTATGTGTGTGTGTGTGTGTGTATGTATGTGTGTATGGAGACGATATATCACGAACGAATGGAGCGATTCGAATGAAATTTGGCACAAAAATTACAATCCGTGAATACTGGAAGCTTATTGTTTTTAAACACAATCGAATGTCCAGAATCCCTCTATATCTTCGAGTGAAATATTGAAAGAATCATCAAAATATAAAAATCTTTAATACAGTTACGTAAATAAGCATTTTTTATGTAATTTTTCCTTAGAAAATGATTGACATAAAATTTAAAACGCCAGCATGAACCGTTCTCGAGATATTGCACATTTTTTAAATAAATTTATCAAAAAATCCAATAAATTAAAAAAATATTAACTCTTGCGAAAAATGTTCACTTTTCATATGTAATATCATGCAATAAATTTGGTGACATTATTCTCGTGGATCTAGCTAGTTCTAATCATGAGAAAATATACTTTGAGTATTACTTTTGTATTTGAACGCCAATAGTCATTTATCTGATATAAGAATAACTTATTTCTCCGTCCATAATTCTTGGCGAGATTTTGGCGACGTATTTGAAGGAATGTCGCCAACTTGGCGACTTTCATAAATGTTGCCAAATTAAAGAAAATCTCGCTAAATGGATAAAAATGACGCTAAATCAATGAAAATGACGACTAATTGACGAAAATTCAATATCTTGGAAAGAATATAAGTATCTACTATAAGAATAACACATTTATTTTTACTGTTTTACTGTAAAAGTAGAAAATTCATTGCATTATATAAGGAAAGTCATGTGCTGCCCACATTAGATATTTTTAATAATAAATTCATCAATTGGGTGTGTTTTTCATTAACTTGGTGTCGTTTCTGCAATTTTGTCGATATTTTAGTCAATCTGCGGCTATATATCGCCAATATGGCGATATCTCGTTAAATTATTTGCCAAGTCCGGCATAAGTATAGTTAATATGTATAGTTAAGTGTTACAAACAAATGAAGAGAGGCGCAATTCTTATATGCTAGAAGGTATGCTCATCATATGATGAGATTAAAAATTTGCAAAGCATTGCCTGCTGGTTATTATCATTTTATCAATTTGGCGACAATTCCGTCAATCTGACAATATTTTAAAAAATCGCCAAGTTTGCGACATCCCGTCAAAATTTTCACCAAGCATTGCGGAGAAATGGGTAATTCTTATAGTCGTTTATTATGTTCTCCCCAAAATATGAATTTTCATCTATTGGTCATTATTTCCACTCATTTTTCGTCATTTTTAACACTTTACAACAAAGTTGAAAAGTTTTTATGACTTTGTCCATTCTGTCTGTCTGTCTGTCTGTCTGTACGTTAGCACGATAACTGCCGTAAAAATGACTTAATCAAAATTAAATTTTAGTATGTTGTTCAGACGGTCTGTCGGACCTATGGGAATATAAATGAATAATATCACCCAATTAGTTTTGGATTGAACCCGGGGTAAAAAATGAAATACATTGAGCCCTATAGGACCTAATTTTTCGAACAATTTTTAAGCGGATTTAAAATTCACAAATTCCTTCGAAAATTTTAGGTAATATTCAAATAGTTCCATAAAATATATAAAAAAAAATTCAGCGAAATATATTCAGTAGTTATTCAAATAAAAATTAAAATAATAATTACACCTCTTATATGACTCGATCACGTGACCATGATATGAAAAGATCACATGACCCACTTCAAAATGATATATGGCATCCATCTTATCTCAAAATCGTGATTTTTTAAGTTCTTTTTAATTCATATTGAGTGTTGTATCCATCCTAAAGCCACTTTATTTTTGCTTAAATTCTGTGCATCTACATACTGAAAGAACGCAATTACAATATATTTGAGTTTAAATGATCATCCAAATTTGATTATTTCTACAACGAAGCCTACTTTTCACTTATGTAAAATGTAAACAGCAAAATATGTAGAATGAGTTGTATTAGAATTGTTGTATTCCTTTAACACAAAATTATTTAGCCCATGGAGTCTGCGTAGCTGATATG
The DNA here is from genome assembly GCA_951213105.1 of Amaurobius ferox. Lineage (NCBI taxonomy): Eukaryota > Metazoa > Arthropoda > Arachnida > Araneae > Amaurobiidae > Amaurobius > Amaurobius ferox. The sequence goes on from OX578133.1 coordinate 98,102,251, forward strand.
AATGAAATATTCATTGATTTTACAAAGAGAAGGACGATTTTTTTCGATGAAGTTTTAAGCATAGAGTTTAATTACTTGCACCTCCATGGTCTTAATTTTTAAATAAAATACATTATTATAGTATTGTGATGAATGAAATGAATAGGAAAATGTTTTGAATGAAATGCTGTTTTTATAGAGAGATCCAGGCGTGTTATTTTTTCTATGACGTCATTTGAATGAATTTCAGTTGTTTTCGATGAAGTATTCAAATATAATAAATTATCGTAGTATTATGATAGTTTTAAAAATATTACCGAGGAATAATATCGCATTTTAGAGATGTTTAAACCAGGCAATTTATATTTCAATGCCGTCATTTGAATAAAGTTCATTTTTTTCGATGAAGGTTTAAGTTTTCAAATATAATAAATTAATGTAGTATTGTGATAAGTTTTAAAATATTACCGAGGAATGAATTGCACTTTAGACTTGTTTAAATAAAATTGCATTGAAGTTGGAAAGTGTTTCATAATCAATGCTTTAATCATGATTGATCTTTCTTGTTATCTATTTCGCGACATTTTAATCAATTTTGCAACATTGAAAAACCCGCCAGTTTGGCGATATGCCGCCAAAATCTGTCACCTAAATTTCGCCACGCGTCACAGACGACGAAATAGGTTATTCTTATAGCAGATAAACGACTAAATGGCATCCAAATACAAAACTAATATCCAGAGTATATTCTCTTATAGTGGATTCTTATATTCTTTCCAAGAAATTGAATTTTCATCAAATTGTCATCATTTTCATTGATTTAGCGTCATTTTTATCAATTCGGCGACATTTTTATCAATTTACGGGCATTTTTATCAATTTGGCAAAAATCTAAAAAATCTGCCAAGTTGAAGATATTGCGCCAAATTTCAGCAAGCGGTATGGTCGGAGAAATAGGTTTTTCTTATAGTAGACTAGCAGCATACGCGTTCTTCGTACGGAATATATAATATAAAGAAACTTATAATTCACAATCATGTTCAAATTATGTTAAAATATTAAATTTATTGCTCCTAAAGAGGAGTTTAAGAATATCTGTTCTCACTATGCAAAATTATCTTTACGGGCAGATATGAAGAATAAAACATCCTGGCCCCTTTTGAAAGCAAATATACAAAAAATATGAGATTGAATCAATATATACAAAATAAAAGCGCTAAAATTGTATGGAACTCGTACTACTTATATACTCGAATATTAGAATATATAACCTGTATTAGTAGATTACATGTATAAATTGAAAATATCAATAAACCCGTAATTGATTCCAATATATGCCAGAATGGAAGCACTAAAATTATATGGGAATATACATATATATATATATATATATATATATATATATATATATATATATATATATATATATATATATATATATATATATATATATATATATATACATATATATATATATATATATATATATATATATATATCCCCGTACTACTTATATTGTCGCAGATTATGAAAGATGTAAAGAATATAGATAACACACAGAAAGTATGTTTGTGTGTTAGTAGAAAATAACCCGTATTACAATATGAGTCTCAAATATCTTTGCCAAAATAAAACAGATGACGTAATAAATTGAAAATATCAATAATCCCCGTAATATTTATACCAGATGGTCGTAATTGATTCTAATATATGCCAATATATATCAAAATATATGCCTATACCTGTACTACTTATATTCTCGTAGATTAGAAGATATACCCGTACATTTGTAGGTTACTCGTACAACGTACTATGAGTTTCAACAATTTTTGTCATAATAAAACAATGGCATATTAACCTGAAAATATCAATATTCATTGAATCAAGAGTTCCCGAAAATATGAACAATAATAATGTTTAATCCTGCCGATCAGGTGGTCAAGCTATCAGGGGCATGCGTTTCTGTCTGATCGCTGGATTGCCGTGTTGTGGGTTCGAATCCCGCCAGCGGGCATGAATGTTGTGTTGTCGATGCGAAGTCAGATTTCTGCCCTTGGGGAGCCCTAATAAAGTGAAGCTGTATATTCCCTCATCTTCGCCATGGGGCCAGGGGTCTAGTGGACGTGGTTCATAGGCGCTCCTTCACCACGGGGGATTAGTAAAAACAACAACAACAACAGCATGCTTAAACCTGAAGAGCGTAATTGGCATTATTCAGTCAAAAATGCAATGTCAATGAAATTTATTTTGTATACATATATTTATTATTCAAATCGGAAAAGATTTAATAAAAGTCGTATGCCGCATAATCACATTGGATTTCCATCTGTTGCTAAACGATTTGATATCATTTGCTTCAACAGAATTGATGGAAATCTTACCGTCTGAATAATTCTATCTCCATGGAAGGTTTGGCGATATTTTCGTCAATTTAGCGAAAATTTATAAAATTGCCAAATTTATCGCCAAGTGGGACTGTAGAACTGACAGTCCCATTCTGCGACAAATTGACGAAACATCATCACAATACTTTCCCTTAACAAAACACAATTAATTTCATTTATTAAGCGCAATTTTATCAATTTCATGATATTTTTATGGATTTACAAAATTTTTTTATCAATTTGGTGACGTTTTAAAAATTCGCAAAATGTGTTACTAACTAGGATGGATGGATTGGCCGACAAATACTACTTAAACATAGTTTCAGTACTCTATTCTAAAAAAACAAATTTAATTTCATTGATATGCTTCGTTTTTATCAATTTGGCGACATTTCCGTCATTTTGGCAACGTTTAAGAAAAGTTACCAAGTTAGCGATATTCCTTAAAATTTGTAGCTCTAAATTTGCAGATCTAAAGAATAAAACATCCTGATCCCGTTTGTATATACTAAATGATAACACTAAAATTTTATTTGAAGATATACCGTTCTACTCTTTTTCTGTTCCAACAATAGGCTAAATGAATTTATTGGGTAAACACAATTTTGAGTTTATTAGCTAAACACGATATATAAGCTTGAAAACTCTTTGTCAAAATAAATGAAAGTGATGTACGCAGTCCGCAATTAATATAATTGAAAGCAAAATCACACCGTTCATTTACAAAATATATTTTTACATCCATTTATTTATCATTTAAAGAGAAAAAATAATAATAAATATTAACAAACACATTTAATTTACTTGCGTTGCTGAAAAACATCACATAAGATAGAATCTTCCTCATGAAATGTGAAATTAAATAACCATTTTGATTTCTTTATAATTTTCATTGTTGAGTAAATGCTTGTGAAAAATAAACCATGGAGATAGATTTTCCATTTAAATTCAGAAACAAAGTTTTAATTCACTTTGACGTTTTAAACAAACGATTTTCATCCTTTCCGTTTGGATAAACCACGGAGTTAAAGAGTGTAACTCTTAGCAAAAAGTTCCGTTCTTCATTAATATCTCAACAACCCCTGATCTTAGAAACCCGAAACTTTGGCAACATTTATGAGGTGCTATTTTAAGGCTACTCACAAAATTTCATTAAATTCGGTTCATCCGTTCTCTCGTGATGATGAGACAAACGAAAGTTTTCTTTGTTACTAATATCTCGAGAACCACTGGTCGTTGGAACTCGAAACACGGACTAAATTTTAAGTAGTGCTATTTAAGTAGGCTACCCACGAAATGTCATCATATTCGGTTCAGCCGTTCTACTATGATAATGGGACAAACAGACAGACAGACAGACAGATTGTCAATTTTATTTATATAGATAAACGACTAATGGCGTCCAAATACAAAACTATTATCCAAAGTAACTTCTCTCGTGATTGGGACGAGCTAGATCCACGAGAATGATAACAAATTTTTCGCATAATATTACGTATGAATAGTGAATATATTTCACAATAGTTAATATATTTTTTTATTTTTTGTGATTTTTTGAAAAATTTATTTTAAAAATCTGTAATATCTCGAGAACGGTTCATGCTAGCTTTCTAAAGTTTGTGTCAACCGTTTGCGAATAAAAATTACATAAGATATAATTATTTACGTAACTTTATTGAAGGTTTTGACTTTTTGATGATTTTTTTAAAATTTCATCTTAAAATTTGGGGGTGTTCTCTACATTCGATTGCCTTTAAAAGCAATAGGCTTCCAGTATTCACTGATTGTAATTTTTGTACCCAATTTCGTTCCAATTGCTTCGTTCGTACGCGAAATATCATCTCCACAGACTCGCTGATACACACAAACACACACAGACACCACCTCAAATACGTTTGATTCGTGATCAGGGATGCTTGAAACATGCTCTTCCGTCAAAAACTCGACTTCGAATTTTCGACCCCGTCACATACTTTCCTTATACATTATACTATGTATATAAAGAAAGTAATATTGAAAGTAATATGTCGGAATATGTCGGAATTCTTAAAGATATGCTTGCCGTCGTTCTGAACAAGAAGGCGACATTTGATAAAATAAAAGTATACTTTTATATAAGTCGTTAAACATAAAGTAAAATACAAACGAAAAGGTACATCTCTCACAATAAATGGAGGCAAACTCTTCTGGTAATTATATGATATTTTCTCGGTGCCAGCTGACCACGCATAACACGGAAAGCCGTGGTTGAAAAAAGCTGTCTGTAATGCGAATTTTTCACCTCCGTCGTCGAAACAGGGCTTAGTCGCTGGTGCCATCATACATTTTTAGCATCTGAACGCGAGATGACCTTTTCTTAAACTCGTATATGTGTCTGTCTGCCAATCTGTTGGTATATATTTCGAATGCATTGGGTGATTTTAATAACATTTGGTACTCTGATTAGAATTATTGAATAGGGGAAGCCAATCGCATGTCAACACGATCGAGATGAATTAACATTTTTCAATCAATTTTTTAAAACATTTACCTATTCTGAAAATTCTCAACATGTTTTCAAGAAATGAAATCTAAAAACATAGTTATTATAATTTATAGTTAATAATTATATTTATTATATATTTTATTTATAATTAATAGTCACATTTTATTTACCTTTTTAAACAAGAGAAACTGCATAAATTTCCCCACACAATGCGCAAATCTCGAGGTATTGCTCATTTTATATATATATATATATATATAAAAAGAAAATGAATTTTCTTTTTCAATTAAGATTTTTACAAATACCATGTAAATAATTGTTTTATTTGCACATTCTACCTCAGATTGATTAATAAAATGTATTAATAAAATGAACTTTTTACCAATCTTTGGTAGAAAGTAAGGAGTTAAGAAGAGAAGCCTATTGATTTTCAGCAATATTAAATCACTAGAGTATAAATGTTGCTATTATTATCATAGCGTCAAAAGGCAATCAGTCTGTTGCGAACATCTGGAGAAAGCTTTACTCTTCATTATCTTCCTTGCAAATTATTTCTTTTATTGCATTTTTAATACTGCTCATGGAAAAATTTTAGTTTCTAGATCCATGGTTTGAGTCATGACGGCAAATAGCAAATTTAGTATAATAAATATAGGCTTATGATGTCTCTTAACGAAATTACGAATCAATTACTATGTGCTTCTGTATTTACATCTGACACAGTGTATTTTAGAATATCTTCTAAAAGCTTCTTCCTTAGAAGATGAGACACTATGTCTCTCTTTGAAGAGTCCCAAGATCTCCTTGATGCTACACGATTTTGTTTTATTTGAATATATAAAAGATATAGCATATTTTATCCCTCTATTTATTACCACTGATAATTCAAGGAAATTATTATAAAAGCTGTTTTTACACCAAATATTTCTTCTTTTTATAGGATATTATGTATTGGATTATAAGCAGGATGCCTTACCTGTAGGAGTAGCATGTGGAAACCATGTGAAGGATCAAAAAATTTTCTCTTGGAAAAATGCAGATTTGAAAAACATAATTTCTTATGTTGATTATTTGTTTCATTTGAAGTTACAAATATATTTGCATCAGTGGTCAGTTTTGATGTATCCTGTAAATAAAATTCCTGAATTGCTTTTAGGTAACAGATTATCAAATGTAATAATAATTACAACATATCTCATGTTCCGGCCGCGGTACATTTAGTTATTCTAAACACTTGGGTGAGTCGTACAGCACAAGGGGCCTTCAATATATCTCATTTCAACTTAATCTCATTTCAACATCTCATTTCAACTTTTTAATATTAAACTTCTGGAACCAAGGCTCAAACCTGAGTCTTCTAATATTGCTCTAGCATGCTAACCGCTCCACCATTCCGGGGATGTAAGAATATTCCTTAACTTTCCTTCCTTTGAAATAGCTTTGATCCAGTTGCGATGGCCCCATTTAACACCACCGCCATCAAACTGCAATTTTAAATAAAGCACCAGTTTGTAAAACATTGTTGTGATTTGTATATAAAAGCTTAATCCGCCAGGAGAATGTTTCTAACTTAAGTCTTTTAAATCTGGGAAAGGTACGCTAACAACTATACCATTCTAGATATCCATCACATAATTAATATTCTTTAATTATATGTAAAAATGTTTTTGGTACTTAGTAAAAATATGTTATCATTTGGTGTATACAAATGACTCTTTTATCTACATTGTTCACTTTACATAATTTATGAGACATACTATTTATTTTATAGTACAATACATTTTTGAACCTTTTAGTAGTGTTTAATATGATTTGATTTTTAGACATTTTCTCTCAAAATTTGCTTAGTCTTTCTGTGTTCTCTGACACTCTTTCCTTAAAAGCATTTATCCTTTTTCTGAGGCAATCGACATACATATAAATTACATACTTATCTATTTGCCATCGTTCCTTTAACATATAACAAAGATAGACATGATTTTGTGATTTCAAACAACTTTTCAAAACTTTTGTCAAACTTCTGCTAACAAGGTTATTTATTTTAGAAATGAAAACGCCTTCAACCACCTTAAATCACCGTCATCACACTAACGATGATTCTTTATGGCCAGCCACAATTCCTGTCAAAGTGGTGAGGTTTTTAGACATTAAATACACTGGTATTCTTTTGAAAACGTTTTCATTAATGATATGTCATTAAACTATCGTAAGGCTAAGTAATTTATTTCCAAACTGCAATTTAGTTTTGAAAGCTTCTCGTAAGAAGTAAATCATTTCAAATGATTTATTTATTATCCTAAAAGGTAAAGTGCATTAACCTTTTGTTTGAAAAAAATTAATGAAATTTAAAACTCAGTATTTTGAGAGTTTTTGCTTGCTCGTGAATCATGTTATAATTTTAGAGAAAGAAAATTGTACTTTATTAGTAAGCATAATTTTCCTCACTAAATATAATACTCTTGTTTACTTTAAACTAGTCCTTCTTTCTTTCGACCCAGACCGTCCGACTTACCCAAAAGTGTAAGATTCAAACCATCTTCTAATGACTGATGCATCTGAATTTGTGTATTTAAAAATTTCATACATACATTCAAAAAAGTGAATCCAAACTGTTTGATTACGTTGCAGAGTCAACTTTGACAATAAGGGCTTGCAATTTCGTCCCAGTAGCTCAACTTTAGAGCGTCAGATGGCCAGTTCGGAGATCCAGGGTTCGATTCCCGGTTGGGGCATCAAGTCTCTTTACAATGGCGTCCGAACAAATCAACGCTGTAGGTTAGTGCAAATATGTTGGAGGTCTGAAAGCCCAGACCGTGCGACTCACATAGTGGGTTTAGAGTAGCTAGCTGCACGGCCGGGAAAGGCTACCTCCTACACTCAGGAGGTACCCAAGGTCTACCATCCCGCCAAACGAACATTTATTTAGGTTTAAAAAGATAACAATTGATGAAAAATATTGTGGTTAAACAGACAGTTTTACATTATATCTGAACTTGACAAGTACGTCCATTTTTCAAAAATGGGAAAAGGGTTATTTCGAATATAGATAAAAAGATCATTGAAAAATAAAATTTAGAGTGAGGTATATTAACATAATGAAAAATACATTAAAATTAAAGAAAATAATAAAATTTTAAGAGTGAAATTTAGAAAATATATAAAAAAAGAAAATATATGGAAAAGTAAAGGAATTTAGGCACATGGAAAGCAAAAACAGAAATTTAAGAAATTTAGGATAAAATTTAGAAAAGAAAATTTAGAAAAATACAAATAAAAAGGATCAAAAGAAAAAAAAAGAACCGAGAAAATAGAAACAGTTAACATAGTTTGTTTTTTTTGTTGTTGTTTTTTTTAAACAGAAAATAATAATAATAACAATAATAAACAGAAAATTAAATGTTGGAGGTCGGTCTGAAAGTGACCCTAGTACGATTAGTACAGACTCAGTGGAAGCTTGAGCGCCGACTTCAAATTGAGAGGATAACGACCACGCTGAAAACTAAAGTGGGTAAAAATAATAGTCGCAGGAGGCTAACCTGGGGTAAAAATAGCAGAAGGTGCTCAATCAGATTGTCAGTTGCTTGCCGATTTGACATTAGAGGGCGGAGAATGCAGAGTTCACTTCTATAATAAGAGCTTGCAATTTCGTTCCAGTAGCTCAATGGTAGAGCTTTGGCTGGCCAGTTCGGGGATCCAGTGTTCAAAAACCGATATGTCAGCAAGGCTCTTTACAACCTCTTTATAGAAATACATTTGCTTTCAATACAGTAAAATCTAGTCGAATTTGCATGTAACATCTGATGCACTTTGAATACAATGCATGATCTGTTTTGAATGTCTTTTTGTCCTACTCAAATTTTTCTTCAGTGCTAACTAGACACTCATACATTACATAATTAATCACATATTCAAAGATGAATGTATAAATCTACAGGCGTTCGAAGATGGATGTACAAATGTTAGAGACTACAGAATAAGGATTGAGTACCATATTTAATAACAACAGGCATGATGTATTGGTATTGTAAGCTTGGTAAATGTAAGCGCTGAATGAATTTAGCAAATATATATACTTTATTCTTTTATATAAAATAGTTTTCATCCAAATAACGTTCCATTATTTCGAACAAAACATGAACGCGCGAGATGAATGTTATGACATTCATCTTAGATATGTGTCTCTCTTTATACTGATGGTTCTGCAATGGAGGATGCAGTTGGAGCTGGCCTTTTTTGTGAGGGTTCTTTTGAGGAATCTTATGCTGTAGGATTAGGTGCCACAAATATCGATGCTGAGATTGAGGCCATTAAGCGGGCCATTCTTAACTTTCCAAATGTGTGTACACCACTTAGGAAAGTTGTTTTCTTTGTGGACTCACAGTCTGCAATTTTGGCTATTGTCTCACATGTAGTAGGTGAATCACACCATGTGGAAGAGCCAAAGTTGCTTTTTAGCCAGACGATTTCGGCTGGCTGGGAAGTCGTTCTTCAATGGATTCCGAGTCACTGCAATATCCCTGGAAATGAAAAGGCTGACTTCCTGGCGAAGAATGGATTAATGCTACATCAGCCTCGTTTTACATTGTCTTACAAACGGTTTTGTGGAACTATTGAAAACAGATTGCAAAAGTCCGTCCGTGACAATCAAGTTGAAGCTGCGACGGATGGGACCTGGAATTCTTTGTTGCATTCTCAGGTCCCTATGGGCCTTCCTTGCTCTGTCTTCACTGCAAATTTTAGACTTTTAACTGGACATGATTTTCTTCAAGGACACCTCTATCGTATTGGCGTGGTTGATTTGCCTGACTGTGTTCTTTGTTCTACTGACGCCATTATGGATTTTAATCAGCTGACAAGCTGTCCTGCGCTTTCTTTTATGAATTGTTCTCTTCTTGATAACTTTTATAACAAGGCTGGTTTCTATTGGGCTGCCAGAGGGCTTATGGCCAATATGGCCTCCGTCCCGACGTAGGATAAAAAAAATTATATGTGTCTTAAAAATGAATGAATGTGTCTTAAAAATGAATGGTGAAACATAGATCGTACGATAAAGTAGTTCGAGTATTGCATTGCTAAAATATTGAAAGAAAATAATAAATATGGAACAATTAGATTTTCCAAACAGCAAGAGAGGCTAATTATAATTAAGATTCAGTCGTGTTTGAGATCTTAACATATATGTACTATTCAAACTGAAGGGGATTTTCAGTTGATTTCCGATCTTCCATTATATGAAACGTATGTGTTAGATTTTCAGTTTCTTTTTAGTGTTTAATGCAGAACATTGAAGTATCTTTTAGAAAACGTAAATTTAGATATTTTGTTTTTGCAAATATGTTCATATATGACACCGTTACATAAACATCACTTGCATCGTATATAATAAAAAGTTTCTGATACTTTACTGAATACTTATATCATTTATTTTGGAACATGTTTCATTTGCGTTTTAGTTTATTAATTATTTTACTGTCAACTGGCAATGTGCCAGCATGTGATGTTTTTCGATATGGCATATAAATATGTACCGCGGAATGAACGTCATTAAAGTTATTTAAAATGTTTTTGAACGTTTAGATTCGTGCCTCTTACAAATGCAAAATTAGGATATACAAAGAATAAATAAGACTGATACAAACTGGGTGCAACTTTTCTGAGATTCTTTATTAAGCATTTCTAGCAACGATCTCCGTCCGCAAGTCATGGACCATGACTAATTTGATGGGAGGAATCAGCTTAGGCTGTCTCGTCTTATACGAAGTAACAAAAGGGCGGGTGCTGTGATATATACCTCTGACAGTTTTATATTGGTGATGGTGCTAGCGTGTGGGAACACACGGTTCGTTAATCGGATACTTCCAAATATGGGATTACGGAGCTGTAGATCCCGTCGCATGTCCCTATTAATAGTTATACATCGCTTAAAGCGCTTGCAGTGGATACGTTAGCGTAAAAAATGGCCAATTGTGGAATGGAAGGAGATTTTGGTCTGGCGAATTCCGATTCCTGTAACACCATGCAGACAGTAGGGCAAGTATACTCCGTTTGTTAAGTAAGCATTATCAACTGGATGTCTTACAGGGCAAGAGAAAGAGAGAGAGATGGAGGTAGCGGCATGGTCTCGTCGATGCTTGCTTGGACTCGTTATCCTTGTGGATCAATCTGTAACAGGTGTCAACTACTTGCACATCATTGCCAATCAAGTACACTCCTTTACTGCGACAGTGTTTCCTGTTGAAAGTGACTTCTATTAGCGAGATAGTCCTCTATGCCACGTAGCTAGGATTTTCACAGAACATGAGAAAGAGTTCCAGCTATTAATATGGTCTTTATATTCCCTTGATATAAATCCAATCTAGTATTTGTGGTTTTAGTTGGAGAAATGGGGTCGTGATGCATCCCCTCATCTGTTTAATAACCAATTTTTTATGACCTTGTGATTCTAGCTATCACATGATACCTAAAAAAGATCTTGTAAAATCCATTCCTCACCAAGTGAAAGTTGTTTTAACGGCGAGAAAGGGAGTAGACGGCAGTAGATCATCGAAATCTGAGAGTCGCATTTTCGCCATTACAATACTTTTCTTTTTACTATTTACAGGAGTAAGAGTGAAGTTGCATTACATTGTATGATTTCTTGTTGTTGTGGAAGTGATCGGCTATTCTGTGCTGAATAATTCTAAAAAGTACGAAACGGGTTCGTTAATGCTGGTGTTTGCAATGAGAGCGTAGCTCCAGCTTTGAAACTGAATATTTTGAGCAGACTCTGCGAAAATGTACTCGGTATTCTTAAAAGTAGAGTGATTCGTAAAGATTGTACTATTTAATATCTTTTGATTTTAATATCTCCAATTTTAGAAATGTTCCAAATAATATGTACTTTTCAGACTGCGACAGTTTTGGTCCCATGGTACGTTTTAGTGAAGTGTATCAAATTGTTATACAGATTCTCTATAAAGTAAGTTCCAATTTGCAAATTGTTCCTTATTCATTTAAAGATCTTTTGAAAATAAATCCTGATTCTTTTAATAAACAAAATTAACTTTGAAAAATGTGTCCATGTTATAAGACTTAAGCCACTTAGACCGGATCAAAAGGAAAGACATAAACATACATTTCAGGGGTCAAATAAAAATTGAATTTCGTTGAATAAAATTTCTATCCGAAAACTCAATTGTGTAACTATCTTCAGCAAAAATTTTATACAATCCCCAATTACCTGTAGAAAACATTAATTAATAATATCTCGGGTAATTTTAATTGTAGGACAATGGACATTTTTTGTTTGACTATGGAAAATATTTTTAAAATTGAAAATATTTTCGAAGAAGTCCGTTTGTACAGTTAAATTTTGCACTTTCTTACTAAGAAGTATTACATAATTAAAATTCGTACATGGTGGAATTCTACCCAAATTAAAGGGTATTTTTAAATTGAACATATGTGTGTCTATGACTAATCATTCAAGAACTATTTAGTTGCACAATCGATTTAAAACACCCTGTATAACGTATCAATATATTGAAACCTAATAACACCTCAAAATATGTTTATTTTTCCTTCACAAATAGAAATCACATGAAATATAAGCGCATTTCACATAAAATAAAATCATCTTTCTCTGTAGTTTGCTGGTTTCTGCATAAACCATTAAAATCTTTATTTGTATAAATATAATCTTTACCTCAGTCCTTGCAATTAAAAAGATTATAGTCTAAGAGTAGAATAAATGGAAACAAAATTGGGGACTTGTGGCCTCGGGGTATCAGCACTCAAAGTAAAACAGATAAACACAAAGATAAAACATAAGACTTTACCTGTGAATTTTTCTCTTCTTCTTTCCTAGCATAAAAAACTGCCATTGTGAGTTATAAAAATTGTATTTCGAAAAACTTTGTTATTAAATCCTTTTATAACTCTGCAGTTTTTGTTTCCTTTACTCATTATTCGACATACAGATTTCATTATTTTATTGACAACAGCATTCTAGCATAAAATAAAGTTACGTTCAATCAATATTTCAGAGAAGTATTGTTTTTGTTACAGTAAAGATTTCATTGTTCGATAAACAAATATTTTTTACCAAATTACCACATATCTAGGTAAAATGCCATCGTCCATTTGAATTCTTAAATGAAATATAAATTCTTGCATTCAACTTCTTTAATCTTTGGCGTCATTCAATCGATATTCAAGAATTTTAAAAGCGAGGGAGCGAAGTGACTAAGCTTCTTACTTTAGAGTTGGATGCGATTTACCGGTCTGTTCCCCTTCAAGTATTATTCAGCAGTAACTCCTCTAAAACTGACAGATGTTTTTGAAATTTGAATATGGTGTTCGTTACTGAGCGTGAAACAAGTTTAGTTAAGAACCGAGTTCGTTATTGAATGCGATCGAATTAAAGTTACAGGTGATGCGCCCTTTTTTAACATTTTGCAACATAGTTGAAAAGTGTTTATGACTTTGTTCATTCTGTCTGTCTGCTAGCACGATAACTGCCGTAAAATAACTTTATCAAAATGATGTTAGTATGTTATTCAGACGGTCTTTAGGATCTATGGGAATATAAATGAATAATATCACCCAATAAGTTTTGGATTGTACCCGGGTTGAAATAATGAAGTACATTGAACTCAATGGGACCTAATTTTTCAAACATTTTTTAAACGAATTTAATATTCACAAATTGTTTCGAAAGTTTTTTGAAATATTCAAATTATCTCATAAAATATATAAAAATTTTCAGCCCAATATATTCAGTAGTTTTAAAATAAAAATTTAAATAATAATTACAGCCTTTATATGAAGAGATCACGTGATCATTATATGAAGAGATCCCGTGACCCACTTCAAAATAAAATATGGCATCCATCTTGTGTCAAAATCGTGATTTTTAAAGTTAATTTTAATTCATATTTAGTGTTGTATCCGTTTTAAAACCGCTTTATCTTTGCTTAAATTCTGTGAATCTACATTCTGAAACAACGCAATTACAATATATTTGAGTTTAAATGGTCATCAAACTTTGATTATTTCTTCAACAAAGCCTAATTTTCACTTTTGGAGAATGTAAACACCAAAAGATGTAAAATGAGTTGTATAAAAATTGCTGCATTGCTTTAAAGCAAAATTATTTAGCTGATGGTGTCTGCAATATAGCTGATACGAATGAAACATTAATTGATTTTACAAAGAGAAGTAGACGATTTTTTAGATTATAGTTTTTGACGATTATAGTTCTAAGCATAGAGTTAAATTACTTGTACCTCCATAGTTTTAAATTTTTAAATAAAATAAATTATTGTAGTGTGATGAATAACAGAAATAGAAAGAAGTTAATGAATGAAATGCTGCTTTTATATAGAGAGCCAGGCGATTTATATTTCGAGTATTCTATTATTACGAGTAGTCCAACTTTCATATGATCACCAAGCCCCGCAAATATCCATATTCAGTCACTATAAAGGAATGTGCAATTTAATATCTATTTTGTATGCAGGCCTCTTTATTTTTATAGTCAGTTGTTGTATTAGTTATGTTCGTTGTAAATAAACAGTTTAGATTGAAATAACTCCGTCTCCGTGTTTCTCTTTGACCTAAGGTAACATTGACTTAAAATACATGTTTGTAGCTGTGCCATTTTTAGATAACCAATCTTTACGAAGCCAGTTACATACCTCACAATTGAAACCAGACCAGGCAGGGTAGTATAATGACCAACTTCATCTGAGCTAAAGGCATAAACTTTACAATGGGACCCGAACTATAAAAAGAAAACACACAGACGGGTAATAGTAATCGAGTTAAATCTGTGTATAGTAGTTAGTGCGGCACAATTTCATCAAGCACTGGCCGTATCAGAAATGACTAAAAGTTAACGAGCTTCAAATATTATACTGGTGCAACAGTTAAGTTGAATAAAAACAATGTAAATCGAAAAGTTTAGAATTTCACAAATATTCGAAGGCTGTGTATAAGAAACAAAAAATAAGTCGGATTATTGGTGGAGATAAATTGCGCATTGAATAGTAGAAAAAAATCCGTAATAATGACAGAAATTGTTAGCTGGCTCAGGATTGGCTTACATAACCAAGCCAGTAAGAAGTTTGTTAATTTAAAGTAAAACATAATTTCTAACGTAAACTAAGTGCATAACTAAAGGTTATATAGACCCCAAACTCGACCCACCCAATAAACATTTTGAACATGAGATCCCTCTTAACGGGATCGACCGTACAAAATTACCTCCAATCGCCCCTTTCCTCAACAGCCATCAGCCAAATTCTTAAATCTCTGAACTCCGTCCTGGTTTATATAAGTATCCATATTCGGTCACTATACGGGCATGTGCAATTTAATGTCTGTTCTGTATACAGACCTCTATAGTTCTACAGCCAGTTATAGTTTTCAGTTTTGAGGGTTGTTAATATACAGTTTACATGAAATGACTTAGTCTGTGTATTTTCCCTTGGTGGAAGGGAAATACAACTTTGACTTAAGAACTTTCTAAGGCAACTTTGTCTTAAGACAAAAGTTTGTAGTTATGTCACTTTTAGATAATCAATATTTAGGAATGAGCTACACACAATGGAACCCGCCGGCCGTCCAAATAGGTGCTCTTAGTCCCCTGGACGAGTCGGACGGTCTGGGTCTTCTACACAATGGAACCCGATCAGGGTAGTACAATGACAAACTTCATCTGAGCGCTAAAAGCACAAATTTTACAACGTCTTCTGATAAAAATCGTACCCTTTTACTTATTCCCATTGTCTAAGTTAAGATAACATGTCATACACGTTTACTGATTCACATTGTCTGAGGTAAAATAACAGCTCATAAATGCAAATGATTGTATATGCAATTTGAGGATGTGATATGTTAAATATTTACGGAATTGAGACGAAGGAACACAGTGATCAAGATTTAAATTTTTGCGGTGAACTTCATTTGGTTTCATCTGTCTGCTGTGTTCGACAATAGCTCATTTTGAATACAAAAGATTTTTCTGAAATTTGGTACAGTCAAAACTCGCAATATAGATAAATTTTGCAAAAATTGCAAAATACAAGTGACTGAGTAACTGTTGCACTATTAGGAAAACTGTTGGTTTAGGAAAACAAAAAAATAAGATTTTTTTACTTAATTTTATTTAATTTTTATTTTTGTTTTTCAATGTTATTATTTTATTTTAGAACTTTTATTATTTCAAATTATCCTCTTGATATTATATACTTAAAATAATTGGTTTTATTTTTCAACATCGGTGTTTAACTTTTAATGTACATTATTTTCAAGGCCTAGCTCCTGTTTCTGCTAATTTAAATCGGTGAATTATTTAACAAAGGGGTCTTTCAAATATTGTTTGAGCTAGGGCACCAAAATTTCTACTTTGGCATTATCCATATGTTAAAATATGTTCTTATCATCACATTTCCAACAAGTAAACGCCGTCCACAAATTGTACAAAATATCATTAACAAAACACATAATTTTGTTTTACAGCACAGCACATAACAGTATAAAATATGCACAATAAAACAAATATTTTATAATCTCTAGTTTCTGTTTTTCTAAGGATAATATGGGAAATTCGACAAATAAAACATCGTCCATCAATGCAAGAAATTGCTAGAAAACATAAAGCCTCATTGGCGACTTATCACACAACTAAGATATACCAGGTGAAGCGTTTGGCGGATAAATATAGTGCCTCTTTAAATGCATTAGCTGGTAGCATGTGTGCTTTGGTGGTTGTCATGGCAACAGTGAACGCTCATGAAGAGTTGGCGGATTTTTCTCGCAGCACTTTTTTTGCTGATAAAAGTGTATTAGAAAGATTTAAATTATTTTAGCTTAAGATTTCAAAAAATCACCCCGATTGGAAGGAGGATCCAAATTTTATTTATCTAAAAAAGGTACATTGTGCACGGAAGGGGTCTCAGCATTTACCTATCCTACCTATAGTCAAAAACAGCGTTGAGTACCAGTGGTTAGAATTAAACTGCTCTACATTAGCCACTCATGAAGTAAATAAACTAATAGTTACTAATTAATTTAGAGTTAATCTAATATCAAATATGTCACCATTATGGCTAGACCCATTGCTCAGTTTTCTAGTTTTTATTTCGTAGCATTTTGCAGTTTCCTGTGCTGTCATCTAACTGCATTTATACACAATCTAGTACTTTACATAGCCCACAGCTTTTCTATATGTCATTACATGATATAATATGCGAACCATACTATGCTAAATTTTATTTTTAATACCAAATAAATATTTTATAAATTAAATTAACTTACATTTTCTATAATTATAAATTTATTTGAATCTACTTGCCATTATTTGTTGCTCTGAAAGAATGTCATCTTAAAAAATGTTTAAGTGTCCTAGAATACTTCATATCTCCTTTGAATTTGTCTTTAAAATAGGTACTCTTAATAAATTAGAGACATTTATTATGTGTTAGTGTTGAAAACTGCTCTTTATAAATCCTTTTGTCTCACCTACGAAACATTGAAATGTCTTCTGTAATTACATCTAAGAAACATTGCTTTTGTGATGTAATACAATAGATATGACCTTCTAACGCTTTGCAAAGGACACTTTGCAAAGGACATTTTACCACTAATTTATGTTTTTATCAAAGTACCTCAGACATACTCGTTCGTTTACTGTAAGTTCTGAAACACGGATTCAAAATTAAAATTATAAGTTTAAATATTCTCATTTCACCCAGTGTTAGATTGAAATATCTGATGCATTTCTTGTGGAATTTATTTAACTAGTAAAGTAAGTGCAGGCAAATTATGTATGTACATCAAAAAGTAAAAAATAGTTTGTGAAAAGGATAAGGGAAACTTTAGCAGAGTATTTTCGCACGAATCAAATGTTGAATAAAAGCTATTTCGAGTATACGTTGGATCCCCTCCATCAGTGTTAGACAATCAACATACCTGAAGTCAAATAGACAAAATGGCACACATAGAAGAAACAGAAGGGTATATATAACCATGTCGTAGATTGGGAGTCCACCGGAGAACTAAACAGAAAGCAAAACGAAGCCAATCCGAAATAAGAACTAACTCAAGATTGGAATGAGCTGAA
This sequence comes from Amaurobius ferox, assembly GCA_951213105.1. Taxonomy (NCBI): domain Eukaryota; kingdom Metazoa; phylum Arthropoda; class Arachnida; order Araneae; family Amaurobiidae; genus Amaurobius; species Amaurobius ferox. The sequence continues at coordinate 98,120,204 of OX578133.1, forward strand.
ACAGACATATTCCAACAAATCGAGACAAGTCCAAGGAAGATTAAAAGAGCTCTAGCAAGACGAAAAAGGTCGAAAAGTCCTGTGTGCTATTTGGACGAAAAGTCGAAATGACACAAGAATCCCAAAGGATAAGACAAGGTACAAATATAAATGAAATAGATGTTCTGTAATTTTTTTTAATTCCACTATTTAAGTGACACTATTTGATGATTTTGAATTCAATGTGGCATTGATGATGAACATTTCTGGTTACTTCTACAGAATGTCGGAGTAAATTACAGTGGTAAGTGAGTATATTTCCTGAATGTTCCCCTCTAGGTTTGTTCTCTGATCGCTTTTCATCCAGTTTTCATGACTTAGTTTTTTGGGGGTAGTTTTAATCGTAAATTGCATTCTTATATGGATTTATTGCTCAACTGGAATATGTAACAGTAATGAAATTAGGGCCAGATAGTTTCATATGGTAGCAAGCAACTGGTGTGTACACATTATTTTCGAGAGAAACTATAAAGCATTATTAGTGACCTCTTTAGAACCGAAAGTGGAAATCCTTAGTAATCCTCCCAACACCCTCCAAAATTCAACGCTAAACACATATCAGCCAGTATCTAAGAACAATCTAACCAATCCTGAGAAATTGATGTTGCAAGTACAACGTAGATAATTTATTTGGAAGTGACATCTCTAGAACTGAAAGGGGTTTAATTATTTATTCCAGCAGGCCTAAATAACTTACGGCTGATATCCCCCCACCCTGAGATGAATCTAAGAACCGTATGTAGAAATTCTTAGTGAGACCTCCCTCCTACCCTCATCAGAATATTTGCTGCTGAATCTAAATCATTCATCATCTAAGCTCTATCTATAGCCTATTCTGAAAACAAAGAAATAGCCGTTACAAACCAGTTATCGAAATCTTTAGTGAATCCCTGAACCCTTAAAGAACTTTATGTTCAATCCATATCAGTCACCATCTAAACGCTATCCATAACCGATTCTGAGAAATAGATGTTTCTGGATAATTGAAAATTATTAAACCATATGTTTTAGTACAAACAAGAATGGAAATGTTCAGTAAAATCCACTACCCCCTTTGGAATATGATGCTGAATTCATATCATTGATAATCTAAGGTTTCTCTGTAGTCAATTCTGAAAAGTAGATGTTTCAAGAAAAATTTTTTGAACTGGAAGTGAAGATCCTAAATGGACTCTTTAGAATTTAATTCTACACATTAGCGATCATATAAGTTTTAAATATGCCCATGCTGCAGAAATACAGAAAATCTTTCGAAAAAATAAAAATTTTTCAACCGAAAATGGAAATTCTTAGTGAACGCCACTCCATCCTTCTTTGAAATTTGAATTTAAATCCATATCAGTCATCATCTAAGCTCTAAGTATAGAGAATTTTGAGAAATAGATATTTCAAAGGCAAATTTCTCACAAAATAATACTATGGCAAATTGTTTTCTACCTATAAAGAAAAATGTATATTGATTTCATACTATATTTTGGTATTTAGATTTAATTTGTTATATAGCCCCAAGTTTTAGTTTATCAGTGAGTACGTGTTATATTTGAATAAAATAATATTATATGCTCTAATTATTAAGCTGTATCTCCCTTAAGTACACTCATGCCCAAAAGTTAAGCAACAAAGTTAAAAAGATGGAAAAAAAGAAAATATTTATTCGAATTCATTAAAATTTTTACAAATCGTAGGGTATAACAAAAGAAACTAGAGTGAAAAAACGGATAGAAAATTATCAACAAATAACTAAATAACAGAGATAAACAAAAACGTAGGATTTGGGATGGTAAAAACGGTTTATTAGTGGATCTCTGTCAATACGGAATGTGGTGACCCCCACTAGATGCCTGACAGCAATCCTTGCAGAGAATAAAATAAGCTATGGCGCTTTGAGATATCTGTTCCCATTCACGGAGCAGACATGTTCTTAGTTCGCAAAGGTTCCGGGGAGGGTCATGGAGAGAGCTTAAACGTATCCCAAGCATATACCACACATGCTCTACAGGATTCAAGTTGGGTGATCTCGATGGCCATTCCATACGAAGCAATGTTTTCGATTCTAAGTACTGACTGACAATACGAGCCCTGTGAATTCGAGCGTTATCATCCATAAAAATGGCACCAAAACACATGGCCGCAAGAAATGGGAGAACATATTGAGCAAGTACGTCATCTCTATACCGCACTGTATTCACAGTACCGCGAGCGAAGATGTGGAGATCAGTGCTGGGACCTACAGCAGTCTCTGACCAAATCATCAAACCACCACTAATGTATACGTGCATTTCGCGCATGTTACTAGCGTGATAGCGAGTTCCAGGCATTCTGCAGACCATTAACCGTCAGGCATCACTCTGTACACCAAACCGTGACTCTTCCGTGAAGGTCACAGTACCCCATTGTTGTGGTGTCCAGTTGAGGTGATCTCGAGTCCAGTTTAGGCTGGCCCTTCAGTGCGAGGACTTCAGTGGGTCGAAAACCACTGGTCGACTTGCATACAACTGACCTGCATGTAACCATCTGTGAGCAGTTTGCTGAGACACCGCTCTTCCTTCCGATGCTGCAAAGTCAGAAGCAAGTTGGTATGCAGTGATTTACCTGCGGCATAGTGTTTGCAGAGATAGATAACGGTCATCCTGAATGGTTATGACACTTTGACGTCCACTTACTGGTCTTCGCAACAATGTTCCTTCACTTTGATTACGGTTCCATAAGCGGCAAATGAAGGAACGATTAACATTTAGGGTTCGAGCTACTTCCGACTGTCACTGACTCCCTTCGATACACCCTGTCCTCCCATCGCCTAGAGTCACCCAGATAATGCCGTCTACCCAGTTTTCAAAATTTGGCTATTTCGATTTTCTTTCTGGAATCAGTAACACAGAGATACAGACTTAAAATTACACCCACCATTTGCCATCATATGAAGCCTCCGTCATAAATTTCTCGTGTTTTTTGTGTAATCATCAGTTCTGAGTTTTCGTCAAACTAAATGTTTCTTTTTTATTAATGGATTTGACATAAAGTTTACATACTCATTTCCAATCTATTGCTCTTAGTTGTGAGTAGTCAAGAAAGGAAAGTTCACCGTGAGAGGCTGTGCAATACTGTGCAATGGCCACCATACTGGATTTTGTAATCCTAGACGAAGTGTAAAAGGGGGAAATGAAAATTTTGGGGGTGTTTTTAGTGTCAGAAAGATTTTTACGGGCGGCAACTGTATTATAGTCTTATACGATGGTATTGTCTTTTTCGCTGAATGAGTTTTCTGGATGAGATAAAGGGGAAGTACAGAAAATTTTGAGGCGGTGACAACACCTGGGATTCAACTGCAGAGGCTGTGCAGAACCTGCAGAGGATGTGCAGAACTACAAGCGTCCCCTTGCGAGAGAAAGTGGAATTACCCAATAGTTGGGATTTTTTCTAATTTTAAATATTTAAAGACGATACTTGGAAATTTTTTTATTTAGCATTCGAGTTGCTTGGCAACACCTGGGATTCACCTGCAGATGCTGTGCAGAACTTACAGAGGCTTGCAGCACCATCAGCGCTCCCTAGCAACAGAAAGGGAAACTACCCAATACTAAGGATTTTTTCTAAGATTGAAGAAAACTTTTAGGCGGTGGCAACACCTGGGATTCTGCAGCAGAAGCAGTGCAGAACCACCATCACCGCCTAGCGGCAGAAAGGGGTACTAGATTAAGCTTTGAATATTTAAAGACAATACTTGGGATTTTTTTCTAATTTTAAATATTTAAAGACGTTACTTGACATTTTTTTTTCTAAGATTATCGTGATGGAAAGGGACGTTAAGTAGTGAATATCCCTGCAAGGTATTTTCTAAAGACAAAAAATAGTTAATGCAACATCTCTCCGCTATATCGCGGTTACAGCTTAGTAACTTTGAAAACTTAACTGTAAATATAACTGTGAATTTAATTTAACGAATCGAGACATTTTTTCTAAGATCATCGTGATGAAAGAGAATAGTATCCAAGACGATACTTGGGTCGAATTTTAAAGAGTTACAGACGGTTATTAAAACTTATTTAGCGAATATATCAGAGTTTAAAAAATACAAACAGTGGAATAGGGGTATTTTTCACTAACGAAATTTTACATCTGTATGTTTTAGTAACAAAATTTTGCTAATGTAAGTTTTGAGAATTTACAAAAGAATTTACAAAATTTCACAAATGTAAGTTTTCAACTAGCTGAATTTCGCAAATGTGATTTTCACGCTTTTCAAAAATCGTTCATGTGTTAATTTTTCTATGGAAATTAACATGTGTTTTCGCACGTGTGCGGAATTTTTCCTAATTTTAAATAGTTAAAGACGGTTATGAAAACTTATTCAGCGCAAAAATTACTATTTGAAAGTTTAAAAATACAAACAGTGTAATAGAGGTGTTTTGAAGTGCTTGAATATCGCAAATGCGAGTTTAGAACTTTTAAGAAATCACAAATACGTGTTTTCGGCTTTCAGAATTTAACAAATGTAAGTTTTTAACTTTCAAATTTAACAAATGCGATTTTCGTGCGTTTAAAAATCACACATGTATTTTTTGCTCTATGGGAAATAACATGTGTTTGGCACGTGTGCAAATTTTTGATGACTTTTCTCAAAAACGTGTTTTCAACTTTCAAATTTTAACAAAAATGTGTTTTAAAGTGCTTGAATTTCTCAAAAGGGTAGGTTTCGAAGTGTTTGAATTGAGTAAATACATGTTTTGAAATACTTGAATTGGGTGAATATGTGTTTTGAACTACTGAATTGAGAGAATACGTGTATTGAGAAAGGTGACTCAATGCTTGTACGCTGAACACTTAGTGGAACAAGCAGCATCACCTAGCGGACGAAAGGGGAATGAGTGTAGACGGTACTTAGGATTTTTTTGTTTAGCAGTCTGGTTGCTATGGCAGCACAAGTCGTTCTGAATTTCGAAAGTTCAAAACTTCCATTTGCAAAATTCAAACACTTCGAAACACCTCTATTACATTGTTTGTATTTTTAAACTCTGGATGCTAGTAATTTTTTCGCTGAATAAGTTTTCATAACCTTCTTTAACTATTTAAAATTAGAAAAAACTCCCAAGTATCGCCTTTAAATATTTAAAACTTAGCCTAATACCCCATTCAGCCGGTAGGTGGCGTTGGTGCGCGTCTGCCGCATCTTCTGAGCCTCTGGCACAGAAATGCTCTTTGGAGTTTCCCCGAATTTTAAGACTAAAATGAATGTGGGATTCATAACACTATGCAATTAAATGTTCAGTGGATTGCCTATAGCCGATAAAGAACACTCGGGCTTCCACCTTCTCTCGATATACGTAACCCTGAAATTCTCGACATTCTTGAAATTCTCGAGATTCTTGAAATTCTCGAGATTCAACTAGTTCAAAACACGTTTTTGTCAGTTTTCTGCAAGTAAAAAACTTGCATTTGCGAAATTCTGAACGTAAAAAAAACATTTCTGTGTAAATTCGTAAGTAAAAAACAAATTTTTATTAATTTTTGCTTAAAATTTGCACACGTGTGAAAACACATGTTAATGTCCATAGAGAAATTAACACATACACGATTTTTGAGAAGAGTGAAAATCACATTTGCGAAATTCAGTTAGTTGAAAATTTGTGAAATTTTATATATTCACACTTACATTTGTAAAATTTTGTTATTAAAAAGCATACATTTGTAAAATTTCGTTAGTAGAAAACACATCTATTCCACTGTTTGCATTTTTTAATCTCTGGTATATTCGCTGAATAAGTTTTAATAACCGTCTTTAACTTTTAAAATTAGACCCATCTGTCGTTTTGGATACTGTTCCCTTTTATCATGATGATATTAGAAAAATGTTTCGATTCGTTAGATTAAATTCACAGTTATATTCACAGTTAAGTTTTCAAAGTTACTAAGCTGTAATCGCGATATAAAGCGGAGGGATATTGCAAGAACTATTTTTTCTCTTTAGAAATTACCTTGGTGCAGGAATATTCAATACTTAACGTCCCTTTCCATCACGATAATCTTAGAAAAATAAATAAATAAAAAAATCTCACATACCGTCTTTAAATATTTAAAATTAGAAAAAAATTCCAAGTATGTCTTTACATATTTAAAACTTAGTCAAATACCCCTTTCTGCCGCTAGGCGGCGATGGTGGTTCTGCACAGCCTCTGTTGCAGAATCCCAGGTGTTGCCACCGCCAAAAAAGTTTTTTCAATCTTAGAAAAAATCCCAAGTATTGGATAGTTCCACTTTCTGTCTAGGATGCGCTGGTGTTCTGCACAGCCTCTACAGGTGAATACCAGGTTTTGCCATAGCAACTCGAATGCTAAACGAAAAAATTCCCATGTATCGTTTTTAAATATTTAAAATTAGAAAAAAATTCCAAGTATTAGGTGGTAGTTCCCCTTTCTGTCGCTAGGGGGCGTTGGTGGTTCGTCACAGCCTCTGCACAACCTCTGCAGGTGAATCCCAGGTGTTGCCACGGCCTCAAAAGTTTTTTCAATCTTAGAAAAAGTCCCAAGTATTGGGTAATTCCCCTTTCTGTCGATCGGCAGCGCTGTTGGTGCTGAACAGCTTCTACCGGTTATGCACAGCCTTTGTAGGTGAATCTCAGGTGTTGTCACCGCCTCAAAAGTTTCTGCACACCCCCTTTATCTCATTCAACAAAACTCATTTTGCGAAAAAGACAATACCCTCGTATAAGATTACAATACTGTTGCCACCCGCAAAAGAGTTTCTGACACTTAAAACACCCCCAAATTTTTTCATTTCCTCCTTTCTCCCCTCATCTAAGATTACAAAATTCAAGATGGCGGCCATTGCACAGCTTTGCATATCATTTCACAGCCTCCTGCGCTGAACTCGTCTTTCTTTTCTACTGTTGTGTAATTGTTATGGAACATAGAAAAAAATTGTTATGGAACATAGAATGGAACCATAGAAAACCACCGAAATAAACTATAAAACGAAATATATTTATCTCTATTCTCCAAACGCAATATCCTTATATAAAGAATATATGTTATTCTAAAACACCCTTCATGCATCCATTTGATCAATTTCAAACTCTTTTACTTTAAACTTTAGGGAGCACTAAAATTCTATTAAAATTAGGTACCTCTTTTTGCACAGTTGGGTCCACCGTGCTTCGATTATTCAGTTTAATTTGATTTAAGTTTAATAGAGGCGTAAAAAGTTCATTACCTGAAACAGAGTTCAAAATTGTTTAAAAGTTTTTTGTATGACAAGGGGGATAATGGAATAGCAGATAATTAGTTTAGTTTATTTTGTATAAAACCAAATTAATGTCTTTTAATTTTACCTAATGATTACTTTTGCAACAGAATTGCTTTGCAATATTTAGTTAATAAAATTTATTTGTATAACTTCTGTTTTTATGAATTTCTGTTCTATTTTAAGAAAGACATGTAGTTAAAAGTACACTACTGAATGAATGATGATAGCTATGTGTAGAGATGATCTTAGTAATAGCCTAACGTGTTTTTGTCGTTCGAAAGCCTTTAATGACCTAAAAGACTGAAGCTTTGTATACTTATAGAGACAGAGTTTCTACCCTCAGAGACGAATATAATGGAGGGTGTGCAAAAAAATCTTTCAAGGCCCAACAGACTTCCCCTAATGACCTAGAAGACTGAATCTGCACATTTATAGCATCGTCGAAATGATAAAACCTAACGAAGCCGAATTTTATTTTCCCTATAATACATAGTAATGTGTAAGGAAAGTATTGAAATTGTGTTGAAAACCGCAACTCGAGTTTTTGATGGATATACACGTTTTGAGTACTCTAGAATTCAAAATAGTATTTTTAACTGGAAGTCTATGTGTGTGTGAGTTTGTATGTCTGTCTGTCTGTGAGCTTGCCTGTTTGTGTGTATGTGCAATGTAAGTATGCATTCTAACTTAAAGCTATTCAACTAAATTTCCAAAATTTGGTCCGCAAGTCTCTTTTTGGTTACCCTGGTGCTGATTAGATTTTGGTACGATTCGGAAACAAATAACCTGCCTTTTGTTGCGAAATGGCCCTCAAAAATTGTCAAAATATGTAATAAAAGACTATTATATATGGTCAAACTATATTCTTGTTTTATACGTAATTTTTGGCTTTGAGGAAAACAAAACCAACCCCAGAACTCCAGGCCCAACTGTTTTTGAGATATATTAGTTTATTATTTTTTTTCCATTTTTGCTACGCTGTCTTTGAAAATACATACAGTTGCCAAACGAAGGCAAAAATTTAATTAAAACTGCCAATTCAGTGAAATTTCAAAAATTATCAGAGGTATTTTGTGCCTCAATTTAATAAATTATGAAAGAAATAAAGAAGGGATGGATTTAAATCTATACGGAAAGTGATGTTCTGCCTACATCAGATTGTTTGATTTCTCCCAACTGGAGTGCGCAAAATGAAGGGTCAAAAATCTTTCCACATCTTTCAAAAGTCCACAGTGACCTAAAAGACTGAAACTTTGTCCATTTATAGTATCGACCATGGGACAGAACCTGAGTGCCATGGACATGGATTTAATCGCAACCTAAGAACGCCATGGTTTTCTGTTTCGTGTTTGAAATAGAATCTGACATTGCAGGGGAAACCCCATTGCTCAAATAAAGTAATACTGGAAGTGTTGAAATAAAATGAGTACGGATTATTTTACGATGCTTATCATTTCACACTAACTGAACCCCAATTTGATTAACATACCTATTTTCGAACTTAAACTACCTGCATTGTTAAATACAATAAAACTTTTAACAAGTTGCAATTTAATTTTTTAAGACTGTTAGTTCCATGACTTTGTCAGGCTAAAATTCTATTAATATATAATGGATCTCAGACTGAGAACATTTTAGGTAGTAAAGTTATGCTGATTTTTTGTAGTTCATAATGTCATTAGATAAGTATTGCAGTCCAATCATCAGACTGAAACTCTGCTTTAACCTGTATGAACAGTATCGCAGATATGTTACAGTGTTGCAAATGTGCTACAGTGGTGTCTATGCGGACTCAAAAGCAAATTAATTTTTATTATAGATTCCACATTTTGCAACAAATGGTACTGATAATCCAAGATCCAAGTAAGGGTATTTTAAACTTCTTGTAGTATAGGTTTTCATTTTCGTAGATGTATATTATCTTATAAGAGTTAAAACAAAAAAAAATTACGTGGAAGCTACAGTTAGGTAAGTGTAGGTAAAATGAATTTTAAATTTTCAAAATATTATTTTTTTTCTACACAGAATGAAAAGGTAATTGTTTTTATCGTAGAATTTGAAATTATGAATTAAATCTATCGCGAAAATCCAGACGCAATTATCGCCTAAGTACAAAAGACAGAAAGGTTACCAAGTACAAAAGATTGACTGCAAATACTGCTAAAGACTGTCTGTCCAAGTACAAAAGACTATCTGAAAATATTGCAAATATGTCCAAAACAATCAAATACTGTATGCAATATTTTCATTTAAATAATCTTAAATTAAATTTATCAGTTAGAAATAAGTGCATTTTTTATAAACGTAACTGATAAATTTAAGTTTATCTTAAACATAAACTTTCTTCCAACCCCTGACTAGATTACGTAATATATTTACCGTAAAAGTTAAGAGTTAAGAAGATCAATGATTGAGAAAGTTAAAAATTCTGCAATAAACTAATCAAAGTGTTCTTACTGAAACCTATAAAAGCACTGAGAAAATTTCTGTTATAAAAACAACATATTTTTCATTCCAGAACACTTTAAATTTTCAATGTCAGTAGTAAAGCCATATATTAAATAAAAGTGAAAAATATAATTAAAATAAGAAAATCAATGTCTTACGGTTATGAAAAGTGGAAATCTAAGATGTTAAATTTTTCTTGTATCAATTGAAAAAAATAAACGAAACCAAAGAATAGAAATCAATGCCTTGTGGAAAGAACTTTCAAACTATTGGTTTAAATTGATTGATGTCATTGACACACCTGACGTAAAATTGGTATGGGTTTCATGACTAAAAGATTACACATTTCTATCGGACAATAAAGAAAAGTACAATTTTAAATTAGATTTCATGACTCTAGTTTTATGTGCTCTGGTAAAAAATAACATCAGCCTCAATTCTTTAAAATGAAGTATTTCACTTTTAAACTTTAAATGTATCTTAACATGAAATAAAAAAGTTAGCCATTAAAATTTCAGACTAATAGATTTTAATATATTAAGTATGTAACAAGTTTTTACGAGTTATCCCATTTTCATTTTCTTTCGCTTCAGCTTCTTACTTTTAAAATCATGAAAATATCAACTTTTTTCTTATTGCCTAGATGTAAAATCCGGTCATTTTTGAACATTTTGGTACCATTGCTATTTCTAAATGTTAATTATTTCCGTAAATAGTAAGAAAATACAACACATCAACAATACAATACGAGTGCCAAGCATAAATATATGCTTTCAGCAAATGTTTCTCTAAGAACTGATTTTTGAACTTGCGCACATGATATTTCAAGAACTATTCAATGAATTCTAATGACATTTTGTATGCTTAGTATCATTGTCCAATAATTTCACTAGATTTATATGTATAATTTATACAATAAAAATTTTAGAAGCAAAAATTCTGAAAAAGAAATTAAATAAAATAATTATTTGTTTTATTAAAAATTAAAATAATTAAATAATCCTAATATGCACATATATTATAAATATTGTCATTAGTAAAAATCCAATTAGTTTGATTATATTCATATAATTTAACTCGAGAAGCAACATATTATGATTGTATCGACAAAAGAACATATATAAATTATAATTATTTTTTTATATAAAATTTCTCATTTTTCAATTATTTTTTATTTTTAGTTTAAATAAGAAAATTATTTTTTTCTTCCAAAAATTTCATTCCAGTAACTTTAATAGATTTTATTTTTAAAAAGCTTAAACTTCAGTTGTTTTAGTCGACATTTTTGCATTTTAAAAGTAGAGTGCAAAAAGTCCACAGCATCTTAAATACTTATGAGGAAAAGTAAAATAAATCAGTTAATTGTTTGGAAAATATATGGAAGGAAAGAGGGAGAGAAAGTGTGAAAATAGATTTTTACATACATAATGTTGATAGGAGGACAGACAGTTCGATATAATGATGAAAACGGTTGTAAAATTCGAATTATTTAGAAAGTTAATACAGCGATATATAGACATAAATAAAAATAAGTGTGAGATATAAAGGACTCGTCATTCTTCCACACTTTTAATTTGAAACTAGTAATTAAACCTGTCACAGACAGGAAAACTAACACGTTTAAAAATTTAGTTTTATTTGTTATACAATGTATGGCGCTCAGTGTGGAAAATTGCCGAAAATTGGCTCTCTTGGGTCATGCCCTGTGGTAGATACTATAAATGTATTGTTTCAGCTTTCTGAGTAACTGGGTAATTTTGGAGTATCTGGAAAGACTTTTCGACCCGTTCCTTCATTTTGTACTTCCTTACAATGTATGGTAATACACTGGCTTCCAAAAGTTAAGCACGGACGGTAACATCAACAAAAATGGAAAAGTAAAGCTTTGATTAACTCAAAATTGTACATGAAGATAGCAAATGTGTTTATGCATTAAAGGAAACAAGAATTATGTACAGAGATGAAAAAATATTTACTTTTCGTAAGTTGTATGATGACGTCATATTTGGGTCATTAACAAAATGATGTTTAAAGGCAAACAAACCAGTGGTTGAAGGGTGTATATCTTACTTGCTTGGTTCCATCTTTCCTTTTGTGTCCGTACGGGTGCTTCTGTCTTTGCACATGTGGGAGATTGACCATTGAGTTATATTGGTGCCGTGAGCGTTGCCCGGGTCGTAAAAGCTGCTTTAAGCGGGAAAGGGGTGTCGCAATCCACCCCTGCCATTCTATGCAAATCATATGGTCATTCCCGTTCTCAATTCTCTTTTCTTCTTGTTTTTATTCTTATATGCCACTCTGGATGCAGAGCTGCTAAGCGCCACATCCTCTGTAGTGCTTCTATTTTCTCCTTTACTTATTTAGGATATCCTTTTGTGATATACTTTTTATATGTATATATATATATATATATATATATATATATATATGTATATATATATATATATATATATATATATATATATATATATATATATATATATATATATATATATATACATGTATATATATACATGTATGTATATATTTTGGAGGGTCTTGAAAAACTTAGGCAATTATTATATAGACGTTTAGTATATACTGTCTCAGTATTACAATATAATTATTTCTTTTAAACTGTTCAAACCGAATTAAGTACCATTTTAGGGACTAATGTTACTTATGTCTACTTGGCATTCATATATCTTGGAGAAGACCCAAATTACAGCTATATAAAGTACTTATGAGACCTATCTTAATTTATGCCAGAAAAATGATATTTAGAGAGGAAGACACAATTTTGAACGTTACAAATTATATAAAGATTCTGACATAATTAAATACATTAAAATTAACATAATGCAATGGGTAAAGCATTTTTTAAGAATGGATAATAGCAGAATTACAAATATAAAAATTATGTCCTCACCGATCGGGAAAGACCTAGAGGACGACCGCAGTTGAGATGGATCGATTGTGTGGACAAAGACTCTAAGGACAGCTTAGTAGAATCTACTGAGGGAAATCAAGGTCTACAGTTAACTCTCGAGCCATTGATGATTCATATATCTGTCCATATATACGTTACAGTGTGAAGAAATTTTATAGCAAACTTTGATTATAACTAAGCTTCAGTTATAATGTACAAAATGCATAGTTCAAGTGGTAGTCTTATACTAATGGCGGCTACACGTCGAATCCTTAAATCGATAAACTTATGTAACAGAATGACAAATCAATAGATCACAAAAGTCATTTTATTGAAAACATCCTCCAGACGTGCATACATTCTTTAAAACAGCCAGGGCGCTTTCGGGTATCATCATACCCTTTCTCAGTAGCGTTAAAATAAGAAAAATTGCCAACATGCTTAAATACAGTCTACTACCGGCAAGCTGAATTTGTATATCCTAAAATTGACATTCAATTTCAATACTCTAAGTAACTGCAGCCTTCTCAAAATATTGCTGAATTACCTGACTAGTTGCAACATTTGAGGCTGAATCTTCCGCAGATGGACATAAGCAACTTAATTGACTATATGCCGTACATAAATGTCGGCTTATATAGCTTCCAGGGGATTATCTGCCACTTACTAAAATGCCGTCTTCTTGTTGCCACCATTTCCTAATAAACCGTTTTTTTCTCGCGAATTCTAATCATTTTCATATCACCTCGTACGATGCATGCCTGCCAAGTTTTGCTGCTGTAGTAATTTCTTATCGATACATATATTTTTTACAACAGAGTATATCACCTTTTCCCATATGACACTATTAAAACAAAAAAAAATGTGGTACGATAATTTATATCAATGCACATCAAAGGTTTATGAATATTCAAAGAGCTCAGAATACCGGAGAACTTTTATTTTTTTAGAAATAGAAAACCAAATATAAAGCGATGATTATGTTAATATTTGCTGCAGAAATAGCTATTTTGCATATATTTTTTTTTTATTTAGAAGCACATTGTCCAATTTACAAAACAATAATATGCGCCGTCTTCCTCGAACTATTGCAAGTTTATGATGTAAAATAGAAAAATTCATAATAAATTAAATACGTTCATTGTTAGCAAATAAGTGAAAGCTTTGTAAGCAGTTCAAGGAAAAATAGAAAGACACAAGTGGTTAGTAATTATCAAAATACATTATCGAAATATAAAAACTAATTTATTTTTCATAGGAAGAGAATTCCAGGAAATTTCATTTGCTTATTGATTGTTACGGTCTTTATCTCATCATCGTGAAACAGTATTTTGCTGTAACTAACAGAGAAATAACAGCACCCCCACTACCCAAATAAATTTATTCATTGCATTACATTTAATATAAAAGCTAAAATTAGAACTTCTTGTTGGCCGGTAAATTGACTTCAAAATAAGTGATAATGCTCTGGTTTAGAAGTACACTTCTACTAGAAATATATAAAATTCTTGTTTTAAGTAGATTTATAACCACAGATAACTATCGTCTGCACCATTCTGATGAGTGACAATGACCTCGGAACCATGGTTCGCAGGTAGAAGTGGAGGATGAATTCAGTACTTTTTTGCTTTATGTCATATCCCATTACAGGACAGACATCACTTTGATTCTATTTTTCAATATTTCTAAAATAACAATAGCTTTGTATAAATAGCTTTTATTATTGGGAAATATAGACACTTTTATTATTTGGAGATATAATTAAAATAATTTATTTCATAAGCTTAATTCATATTCTACATTTATTTCTAAGTCCACTGGATGGTATTTAAACTGTTGGTAGTTATGTGGTTTTATAAATATAGATGACACTATTATATTTAGCTATGCAAAATCTTAATTAATTTATAAGTAAACTAGATAATTGGTTGGTTGCAATTATTTTTTCCCGTACGGACTTAGTATAATTATTGCATTTTTCCAATTCAATGTGGAGTCATTAATCAGAAAGATTGTGAGTTTATAACATAGAATATTGGACCCTGAGGAATATGCTGTATGACTATAAACAATTTTTATATCTCTAGTGCGTCTTAAAAATATTTAATAATTAATGCATATGTATTTCGATTCTTTAGTTATTTATTGTACCTTTTGGTTCGACTTTTTCTTGTCCCTTCACTATGTATCTTAATGCAGGGAACATGGGGTTTAGTACCTGTATTACATATAAAATTATTTTTCGTGAGATTTTGAAATAATTTTATTTGATATAATTTTATTTGGGTACTGCTACAGGCTTAACTACTATCGTGGATATTTCTGCTTGATGTATCACAGATAAAATTACTCTTAACCATTTACCTTATATATAGGATAGGAACAAGGGATTTAGTACCTGTTTTATGTATAACCGGATTTTTCTCATGCATCATATCGAATAACTCTATTTTTCATGTGCTCTTCATACACCATCATTTAATAGGGGATGAGTCACAAGTATGTGACTATATTACAAGCAATTAAAATTCCTACAATATATATATACACAGGGTGTCCCAAAACCCAAAAAGTTTGAAACGCAATTTAATCCTTTACCTGTTGGAGATAAGTGGGCAATATAAATTTCAAAAATATTAAAAGTAAGTTAGGAAATAAGACTACGTTAATTAAATAGTCCTTCCATTAATTTTCAAAAACGTTACACTTTTTAAATTTTTATACGACCCCCTTAGACAAATTTGGTCAATCAGAAAATTTTTACTTTTAATGCAACAAGATCATTAAAAACAAGAAAGATCAATCATGCATAAGCATTGATTATGAAACACTTTCCAACTGAAATGTAATTTCATTTAAAAATTTCTAAAATGTGATTCATTCAGTGGTAATATCTTTTACATTATCACAGTACTACAGTAATTTATTATATTTAAATATTTAAAACTGTATCGAAATATAAATCATCTGATTCTTTATGCAAAATCAATGAATATTTCATTCATATAACTTGTATTCCAGACTCCAGAGCTAAATAATTTTGTGTGAAAAAAATACAGCAATTCTTATGTAATTCATCTTACAATCGCTTGAGATATTTGCATTCTGCATATGTTAAAATTAGGCTTCCTTGAAGAAATAATAAAAGTTTAGGGATCATTTAAAATCACAACTATTGTAATTGCATAGGCACGGAATTTAGATACACAGATAATACACAGATAATATATATGTGTATGTGTATGTACTCAAAGTATTGGAATCGTGCCGAAGATCGGAACTCGAATTTTCAAAGGATCTACACGTTTTGGGACTTCTAGAACACGAAAAAACTACTTTTAGGAAGACGTCTGTGTGTGTAGGGGTGTATCTGTGTATGTTTCTGTGTGGATATTACATCCACTCAAATTGAAAAACTAATGGACCGAATTTCATACAATTTGGTAGGTATGTTTTTTGTGGGAAATCCTGATGTTCATTAGATTATAGTACGATTCGTAATAAAAGAATCTGCCTTCTTTGCGAAATGGCCGCAGAAATTGCCTTTATCCACTCTAGCTAAAAACTAATGAACCAAATTTAACAAAATTTGGTGTATAATATTTCAATAACCGACAAGTGATTTATATACCAAATTTAACAAAATTTTGTATATAAGTCATTTGTAGGTTATTCTAGTACGATTCGGGAAAAAGGAATGGGCTATTTTTGCGAAATGGCCAGCAAAAATCGTTATATATAAAAATAAAAGACTACGTGTGCTCAATTATATCAATTAAATTCCTATTTTATATGTGATTTTTGACAACAAAAAGAATAAGACTAACCCCATTACTCTAGGACTAGCCGTTTTTGAGATATTCTAGTTTTTTCGCGTTTTCGCTACGCCACCTTTGACAATAAGTCCAGCTATCAAATGAGAACCAAATTTAAGTTTAACGTGTAAATTCAATGTCATTTAAAATACTTATGTTGTACAGATAAACTCAAATTATCATTGAATAAATAAAGATAACGAATATGAGTCTGCAGTGAAAGACATGTGCTGTCCACATCAGAATTTTTAACAATATTACAACAATGATTTATAGAAGTGAACGGGGATTATTTTCAGGCCATTTCGAAAAAAATGTATGATCTATATTTAAAGATCCATCAAATTTTTGTCGAATAAAATGTTCAACAAATTTAAGCTGTGTACCAAATTTTAACTCTCTAGGACGTAGGGAAGTGCATTTAAAATGCCATCAAATAAATTTTTTCATGAAGAGTTATATAAAATTTAAAAAAAAAGAAAAATTGTTATCTACCAAATTTACTTTAAATTATGAAGCCACTCCCATATGCAAAACGTTTAAACAAATGGAGAGATATCTATTATATAATATCTCTTTCTTTTCTTTCTGGAAGATATCCCAAAGTCAGAATTTAATTGAATTTGTTTTTTTCCCTATATTAAAATTTTTTTTAATTAAAAAACTACTTAACATATTTTACTGAATTTTTTTTCATATATTCTATGGGATAATGTGAATATTTCCTAAAAATTTCGAAGCAATTCGTGAATTTTAAATTTACTTAAAAAATGTTTGAAAAATTAGGTCCCATAGGGTTCAATGTATTTCATTTTTTCAACCCGGGTTCAATAAAAAACTAATTGGGTGATATTATTTATTTATATTCCCATAGGTCCTACAGACCGACTGAACAACATACTAAAATTTCATTTTGATAAACTCATTTTTACGGCAGTTATCGTGCTAACGGACAGACAGACAGACAGACAGACAGACAGACAGACAGACAGACAGACAGACAGACAGAATGAACAAAGTCATAAACACTTTTCAACTTTGTTGTAAAGTGTTAAAAAACGCATATCTGTATCTTTAAAATTGAGCGAGTGATATTCAGTTGAAAAGTGAACATTGTGAATGGGGACCATATATCAAATTAGAACTGTAAATTTGTGACATATCACTAAAAAGATAAAACTGGATGATAATACATAGGATACCCAACCGCGTAGTGAGTACCACTGCTTTATATGATCTCTGTCTGTGCAATGCTTTATTTAGATGCATTTGTGATAAAATATTTCGACAAATATTAACGTATTTTTGATCTAAGCAATTTCCATCGTCAATTTGTTTATGATCCCTATTTTCACTGATGAAACAGCCTTTCATATGGTACGGAAAAGTGGCATAAATTAGATTTTTTCCTTTATTATAATTCAGTTCATTTTAAAGATACAGATATGCGGTTTTTTTAATGATCTTTTTGTATTAAAAATAAAAAAATTCTGATTGACCAAATTCATCTAAGATATCGTATAAAAATTTAAAAAAAGCAACTTTTTGAAAATTAATTGGAGGATTATTTCATTAACGTAGTCTTATTTTCTACCTTACTTTCAACATTTTTGCAATTTACATTGCTCACTTATCTCCAACACGTAAGGAATTACAGTGCGTTCCAATCTTTTGGGACACCCTGTAGGAATTTTCACTTATTTTAAATCACAAGTAACGCCAATATATATTTTATTACCTATTGTATGCATTATCTATTGTAAAATTTCAAAAACCAAAGACCCCAAATATTAAATTTTCGCCGCAATTTCCGAATACTTTTAATACTTTACACCGAATGATCAAATTATTAGAGACACCATACGAATAACGAGTTTACCTTCCTCTAGCTTTGATCACGGTCAAAATTCTTCTAGGCATAGATTTTACAAGATGTTGAAACCGTTGCATAGGAATATTGGTCCAAGCTGTCAGAATAGTAGCCTTTAGTTGGTTCAAATTGAATGGTGGCATTTCTAGGCTTCGAATAGATCTTTCCAAATGGTCCCACAACCCCTCAGTCTCCTGATTTCAAACTTCGATGAGGGTTGAGATCAGGTGACTGAGCCGGCCAATGAGGAAAGTGGATCTGAGAGTCATGTTCACTGAGCCAAGCAAGCACAGAATAGGATGAATGTTGAAAGTGGATCTGAGAGTCATGTTCACTGAACCAATCAAGCACAGTAATAGGGTGGATTGCCCCGTTGAAAGTGACCATCTGCTTAGGGGAACGCTGTAGTCGTAAACGGGTGCACTTGGTCGGCAACAATTTTGAGGTAGTCCATTAGAGATGTTTCCTGGGATATTAGGGGACCAAGTGTGTTAAAGAAGAACATTTTCCAGACTATTATTTCATAGCTACCCGCCGTCACTTAGCAAGATGGATCCATGGATTCGTGTTGCTTACGCCATATTATAATTCTGCGATCAGCATGGTGAAGAAGTAACCGAGATTCAACTGACCAAATAACCTTTTTCCATTCATCAAGAACCCAATTGCGATGATGGGGCCCACAGCAGGCGTGCTTTCTTGTTTTTCTGAAATAGCATAGGCACCCTTGATAGTCTGCCGCTGTTAAAACCAATCTGGAACAAGATACATAGTTTTATGCTTTCCGATATACAATTTGGTGCAACTGCGTTATACTGGGCTGCAATCTGTCATGTTATTTCCCTTCTGTTGGTGCAGACGATTCGTGCCAGTCGCATGTTAGCTCTTTGATCAACAAACCTTTTTCATCTACAGTTGCGCGTATTGATGTTTTTTGGCCCAACTACCATTCTCTGAACACTCGAAATACCGTTCCACAAGAAAATCGATGATCTTAGCAGTTTCCAAAATTCTGGAACCTCCTCTTCTTGTCCCCCACGAGCATGCCCCCTTCGAAGTCGTTTAAATCTATTGTATTACCCATATTCAGGTTAACTGTGCTGATAAACAGATCTCTTGATATCAAAGATGCATTTTATGTGCCACTCGTTGCTGTTATATTACCATGCGTTATTCACGGACCCGTCTAAGTTAGAGTGAGAGGTGTCTAATAAATTGGTCACTCAGTGTATATTCCGTACGCAGAATATTTTATATATCCCTTGAACAAACAAAGCTTACAGAGAAGTTGCGCTGTACAGGAATTTTTAAAAAAAAAAAAAAAAAAAGAACGGTGCAATTAATTATTTGCACTATCCGTTAAGTTATTGCTTATAGAAAATAATCAGGAATTTTCTCCCTACGCAACCGGTGTCAGCTACAATTAAAACTGCCCAAACATGTTTTCTGCATAATTTAGAGAATATACTTGCTTATCATATTCTTTAACTTCAGTCGCCTTACTCAAATCATTCGCGAATGGCTTTTAGTAAAAAGAGCGGATATAGTAACTGTAATAATATGCCGTCTTTATGATTATTTTATAAAGTACTTCAATTTGCAGTTAACCCCTATATTATGAGTCATAATCAAGGGAAAACTAAATTCAAATTTCCATATTTTACATTATTTTGGTAGTTTTTTATGTTATGTCTGTTGTAAATATCTTCATGAATATTGCAGATATCACCTGTTTTTTAGATTAGTTACTGTACAGTTCAATGTTTCCTAATTAAGAATTTTTGCTCAAAGGGCATAAAAATAACACAGGTATAAAAATTTAAACACCTTATTATTTCGAAATACAACTCACCGGAAAAATTGTGTGAAAGAATGTCGCATTGCATTTTAACAAACTTTTAAATTAGAAGTATGTGTCTAAAACTATTTATCGAAGAACGAAAAAAGATATTGCAAGACCCTGTATAATTATGTTGTACAAATTATTTTTAACCTTGTTTAAATGTTCGTTTAGTATATTCTTTAACATACTGTCGTATTTCCAAAAGAACTTTTTCAGACATAAAGCACAGTCCTTTATTAATATTTATTTTCAATCAATTTATAAATGTAGCTGAAATAACTGTTATCGGTTTCTCTTCACGTGTAAATCCAATTTCATGAAGTTTGGAAAAAATCCTTACGACATAGTGTACCGTTTTAGTGAATCTGACATTTTTTAGGTTGATCCAAAATCGAAAAAGCAAATACCTTAACGCTGCTATAGTGACCAATCGATGAATAGTATGAAAAATAAATGACTTATAACATCGAAATTTGTTTAATCAATAGAAACAAGTTCGCAGTGATATGTAATTATACTGCAAAATATATTTATTCTTCACTAGCTTTCTATTTTAACACAGATTCAGTAATATTTAAATTTACTTCTATCGCAGGCTATTTCAAATTCTTTTAAATTCTGTTACATCTTTTATTTTCAAAAACAATTCGTTATATATATTAACAAGAAAGATTAATCATGCATAAATCATTGATTATGAAACACTTTCTGAAATGCAATTTTATTTAGACATATCTAAAATGCGATGTATTCAGCGGTGATATTTTTAAAATTATCATAGTACAATAATTGAAAACTTAAAACTTCATCAAAAAAGTTAATGCTAGAAAATTGCTTGCTTCTCTATCTAAGTAAAATCAATGAATATTCCATTCATATCACATATATTCCAGACTCCAGAGCTAAATAATTTGGCGTTAAGAAATTCAGCAATTCTTATACAACTCCTTTCACAATCGCTTGCTTTGTTTACATTTTGCATACGTTAAAATTAGGCTTCATTGTAGAAATAATCTTAGTGACCATTTAAAATAAAAATATTGTAATTGCGTAAGCACAGAATTTAGAAACACAGATAATGTGGAAATATGAAGCAGTTTTAGGATGGATGCAACACTGAATATAAATACAGGAAAGATCAATCATGCATAACGCATTGATTATAAAACACTATCCAACAATATGTTTATTTAAACATCTCTAAAATACGATACATTCAGAGGCGATATTATTTCAATTATCACAGAATTGCAATAATTTATTTTACTTGGAAAATTGAAACCATATAGGTAAAAGTACGTTCTAATTCCACGCTTAAAACTCCATTCAAACTTTCTTCAAATGACGTAATTGAAATATAAATCGTCTGTCTCTCTGTGTAAAAGCAGTGAGTATTTCATTCATACACTTTATTCCAGACTCCAGAATTAAATAAATTTGGGGAAAAAAATTCAGCAATTCTTATACAACTCATCTTATAATCACGTATTTACATTTTACATTCATTAAAAAGTTAGGCTTCGTTGTAGAAATAATTAAAGTTTGATGATCATTTAAACTCAAATATGTTGTAACTCCGTAGAAAAAAAGCAAAAATAAAGCGGCTTTAGGACGGATGCAACACTAAATATAAATTAAACAAGAAAGATCAATCATGCATAAAATATTGATTATAAAACACTTTCCAACTGCAATGCAATTTTTATTTAAACATCTCTAAAATGCAATATATTCAGCTGTGATATTTTAAAATTTATCACAGTACTACAATTTATTATATTTAAAAACTTCATCGAAAACAAATGAACTTTATTCAAATAACGTAATCGCCTAGCTCTCTATATAAACGCAGTGAAAATTTCATTCATAAACTTTTTTCTATTCCTTCCATCCATATTTTTAAAATTATCACAATACTACAATAATGTATTTTACTTAAAAACTTAAAATTATGGAGGTAAATGTACTATAGAACTAATTCCATGCTTAAAACTTCATCGGAAAGGGAAATAGAATCGTCTGCTTCTCTATGTAAAATCAATGAATGTTTCATTCATATCAGCTATATTGCAGACTCCAGAGCTAAATAATTTTGCGTTAAATAATTTCAGCAATTCTTAAACAACTCATCTTACATCTTGGTCTGTTTACATTATATATAAGTGAAAATCAGGCTTCGTTCTGGAAATAATCAAAGCTTGATGATCATTTAAACTAAAAAATATTGTAATTGCGTTGTCGCAGTATACTGATGCACAGAAAAATAAAAAAATAAAGCGGTTTTAGGACGGATGCAACACTAAGTATAAGTTAAAAAGAACTTTAAAAATCACGATTTTGACACAAGATGTATGCCATATATTATTTTGAAGTGGGTCACGTGATCTCTTCAAATAATATGTGTGTAATTACTATTTTTATTTTTATTTAAAACACTACCCAATATATTTTGCTGAAATACACAAGATGAATGGCATTAATCATTAAACTCAAATATGTTTAATTGCGCTGTTTCAGAATATGGACGTACAGAAATTAAACAAAAATAAAGCGGTTTTAGAACGAATACAACCCTAAATATAAAACAAGAAAGATCAATCATGCTTAAAGCATTGATTATGAAACACTTTCCAACTTCAATGCAATTTTATTTAAACAAGTCTAAAATGCAATACATTCCTCGGTAATATTTTGAAACTTATCACAATACTGCATTAATTTATTATATTTAAAAACTTAAACCTTCATCGAAAAAAATGAACTTCATTCAAATGACGGCATCGAAATATAAATTGCCTGGTTTAAACATCTCTAAAATGTTATACATTCCTCGGTAATAGTGTTAGAATTATCATAATACTACGATAATTTATTATATTTGAAAACTCCATCGAAAACAACTGAAATTAATTCAAATGACGTCATTGAAAAATAACACGCCTGGATCTCTCTATAAAAACAGTATTTCATTCATAACTTTCTCCCATTCATTTCATTCATCACAATACTATAATAATTTATTTTATTTAAACATTTTATTTAAGAACATGGAGCTACAAATAATTAAACTGTATGCTTAAAACTTCATCGAAAAAATTCGTCCTTCTCTTTATAAAATCAATTAATATTTCATTCATATCAGCCATGCAGACTCCATGGACTAAATTATTTTGTGTTAAAAAAATACAGGAATTCTAATACAACTCATTCTACATATTTTACTGTTTACATTTTACATAGGTGAAAAATAGGCTTAGTCGTAGGAATAATGAAATTTAGATGAGCATTTAAACTCAAATATATTGTCATTGCGTTGTTTCAGTATGTAGATGCACAGAATTTAAGCAAAAATAAAGTAGTTTTAGGACGGATACAAGACTCAATATGAAATAAAAAGAACTTAAAAAAATCACGATTTTGAAACAAGATGGATGCCATATATCATTTTGAAGTGGGTGATGTGATCGTTTCATATCATGGCCACGTGATCGTTTCATATAAGATGTGTAATTATTATTTTAATTTTTATTTAAAAACTACTGAATATATTTCGCTGAATTTTTTTTATATATTTTATGGAACAATTTGAATTTTACCTAAAATTTTCGAAGCAATTTGTGAATTTTAAATCCGCTTAAATCCGCTTGAAAAATTAGGTCCCATAGGGCTCAATGTATTTCATTTTTTCGACCCGGGTTCAATCCAAAACTAATTGGGGGATATTATTCATTTATATTCCCATAGGTCCTACAGAACGTTTGAACAACATACTAAAATTTCAGTTTGATTAAGTCATTTTTACGGCAGTTGTCGTGCTAACGGACAGACAGACAGACAGACAGACAGAATGAACAAAGTCATAAACACTTTTCAACTTTTTTGTAAAGTGTTAATAAAAAGAACTGTAAAAATCAGGATTTTGACCCCAGATGGATGCCATATTTTATTTTTATGTGGGTCCTGTGATCTCTTCATATCATATAGGTGTAGTTATTATTTTTATTTTTATTTAGAAAACTACGGAATAGATTTTGCTGATTTTTTAACACTTTACAACAAAGTTGAAAAGTGTTTATGACTTTGTTCATTCTGTCTGTCTGTCTGTCTGTCTGTCTGTCTGTCTGTCTGTCTGTCCGTTAGCACGATAACTGCCGTAAAAATGACTTAATCAAAATGAAATTTTAGTATGTTGTTCAGACGGTCTATAGGACCTATGGGAATATAAATGAATAATATCACCCAATTAGTTTTGGATTGAACCCGGGTTGAAAAAATGGAATACATTGAGCCCTATGGGACCTAATTTTTCAAGCATTTTTTAAGCGGATTTAAAATTCACAAATTGCTTCGAAAATTTTAGGCAATATTCAAATTGTTCCATAAAATATATAAAAAAAAATTCAGCGAAATATATTCAGTAGTTTTTTAAATAAAAATTAAAATAATAATAACACCTCTTATATGAAGCGATCACGTGTCCATGATATGAAACGATCACATGACCCACTTCAAAATGATATATGGCATCCATCTTGTCTCAAAATCGTGATTTTTAAAGTTCTTTCTAATTCATATTGAGTGTTGTATCCATCCTAAAACTACTTTATTTTGGCCTAAATTCTGTGCATCTACATATTTTAACAACGCAATGACAATATATTTCAGTTTAAATGCTCATACAAATTTGATTATTTCTACTATTAAGCCTATTTTTCACCTATGTAAAATGTAAACAGCAAAATATGTAGAATGAGTTGTATTAGAATCGCTGTAATTCTTTAACACAAAATCATTTAGTCCATGGAGTCTGCATGGCTGATATGAATGAAATATTCATTGATTTTAGAAAGAGAAGGACGATAATTTTCGATGAAGTTTTACGCATAGAGTTTTACTTACTTGTAGCTCCATGGTCTTAATTTTTAAATAATATAAATTATTATAGTATTGTGATGAATGACATGAATGGGGGAATTATTTATGAATGAAATGTTGCTTTTATAGAGAGAGCCAGGCGTGTTATTTTTTCTATGACGTCATTTAAATGGATTTCAGTTGTTTTCGATGAAGTTTTCAAATATAATAAATTATCGTAGTATTATGATAATTCTAAAATTATTACCGAGGAATGTATCACATTTTAGAGATGTTTAAACCAGGCAATTTATATTTTAATGCCGTTATTTGAATGAAGTTAATTTTTTTCGATGAAGGTTTAAGGTTTCAAATATAATAAATTAATGTAGTATTGTGATAAGTTTTAAAATATTACCGAGGAATGTATTGCATTTTAGACATGTTTAAATAAACTTGCATTGAAGTTGGAAAGTGTTTCATAATCAATGCTTTAAGCATGATTGATCTTTCTTGTTTTTATATATTTTGTGTGATAATTTGAATATTTCCTAAAATTTTCGAAACAATTTGTGAATTTTAAATTCGCTTAAAAAATGTTTGAAACATTAAGTCCCATAGGGTTCAATGTATTTCATTTATTCAACCCGGGTTCAATCCAAAACTAATTGGGTGATATTTTTCATTTACATTTCCATATGTCCCACAGACCGTCTTAACAATATACTAAAACTTCTTCTTGTTAAAGTCATTTTTAGGGTAGTTATCGGATACAGACAGAATGAGGAAAGTCATAAACACTTTTCAACTATGTTGTAAAGTGTTAAAAAGAACTTTAAAAATCACTATTTTGACACAAGATGGATGCCGTATTTCATTTTGAAGTGGATCACGTGACCTATTCTTATTATATGGGTATCATTGTCATTTTAATTACTATTTAACAAAATACCGGATATATTTTTCTGAATTTTTTTTTATAAATTTTAAGGGATAATTTGAATATTTCCTAAAATTTGCGAAGCAATTTGCAACTTCGCTTAAAACATGTTTCAAAATTAGGTCCCATAGGGTTCAATGTATTTTTTCAACCGGGTTCAATCGAAAACTAGTTGGGTGATATTATTCATTTACATTCCCATATGTCCCACATACCGTCTCAACAACATGCTAAAATTTAATTTTGATAAAGTCATTTTAACGGCAGTTATCGTGCAAACTGACAGACAGACAGACAGAATGAACAAAGTCATAAACACTTTTCAATTATATCGTAAAGTGTTATAAATGAATAAAACAATTTAATAAGCTAAATCAAGATCTTGCATAACTTCCGTTGATAATGCAAGTATATGTCAGTTATGTGGTAGATCCTACTCGAACCCCTGCGACAGTCAAGCTAGGTTGTTGCTGAGGAAGAGTGCCGAAAGGGGGGGGGTTCCACCACTAAGCAACACCGCGATCCGGGGAAAGATGTCAGTGGCACCATTCACAGCACAGGAGCCGGAAGATGCCTCCGATGAGTCCCGACTCCAGTCGCCTACGGATCCGAGGACATAGTCATAAGGGCCAGTCCCTCCCCGCAGCTTGGAAGCGTCTGCTTCGTGAGCCAGAGTGGGAACTCCGGGGAACAAGCCACATATTAATATATTCCCCTAGGGTCGAAGTCAAAAAAGCCACAACCTGACGCCTAAGTACTCTTCCCTATGGGGTAATGGCATTTAGGTGACAATTATTTCAAAGGCGTTATAAGCCCCTCTTTAAGTCAAAGCATAACAATTAGGACAGTATGTGCTCTTAACAAAAGCTGAGTGAGAACTGTGATGAGAAAGCGATGAGCAATTCAAAAAATCTAGGACACACACAAGCAAAAAGATTTGCAAACGGGTGTAATCGGCATTTGTAAAACAACCACAAAGAAATCATCACATGATGATAAAGGGTCTCTCTCTCTTGCCTACGAAAACAAGGAAAGCTGGCTCTGAGAATGAAATCTTAAACATTGATGTGAGATTAAAAAGCTGAGAAGAAATATATGAATCGTTAAAATATTGATAAAAAATGAGAGTTTAGAGGAAGGAAAAATAGTCAAACCCTTGTAGGGAAAAAATAGAAAATTACAGGTGAATAAGGGGGTAATTTTAAAGGAAATAATAAAAGAAAGTAGCCAGTTTCGAAAGGTAAATTTATCAATCAAATTACTATAATTGCTGTAAAAGTTCAGATATGTATCGGCCACAAGATATACTGGCAGAATTTTCATCTTAACCCCATCGGCGTAGAATGTTTTTAATTGGTTATAAAGTAGGCGTATTGTTAAAGTTCTCTTTGGTTTTCGAGAATTTCTTGTGAGTTTCGGTGTGATTTTAATGAAAGGTTTGGATTCTAAATCTCTGTCAAAGCCAAATACATTTTCTAGAACGATCCGGTTTTGCTGGGGATATGAGATGCAAATTTTGAAAACAGCATCGGAACTCCCAGTGAATTCCCGAAAACCAAAAATATATGTTAGCAATCCGCTCAATTATATAAAAAACAAGAAAGATCAATCATGCTTAAAGCATTGATTATGAAACACTCTCCAACTTCAATGCAATTTCATTCAAACAAGTCTAAAATGTGTGCAATACATTCCTCGGTAATATTTTGAAACTTATCACAATACTGCATTAATTTATTATATTTGAAAACTTCATCGAAAACAACTGAAATTAATTCAAATGACGTCATAGAAAAAATAACACGTCTGGATCTCTCTATAAAAACAGGATTTCATTCATAACTTTCTCCCATTCATTTCATTCATCACAATACTATAATAATTTATTTCATTTAAACATTTTAAGACCATGGAGCTACAAAAAATTAAACTCTATGCTTGAAACTTCATCGAAAAAAATCGTCGTCCTCGTTATGAAATCAATTAATATTTCATTCATATCAGCCATGCAGACTCCATGGACTAAATTATTTTGTGTTAAGAAAATACAGGAATTCTAATACAATTCATTCTATATATTTTGCTGTTTACATTTTACATAGGTGAAAAATAGGCTTAGTTGTAGAAATAATCAAATTTAGATGATCATTTAAACTCAAATATATTGTCATTGCGTTGTTTCAGTATGTAGATGCACAGAATTTAAGCAAAAATAAAGTAGTTTTAGGACGGATACAACACTCAATATGAATTAAAAAGAACTTAAAAAAATCACGATTTTGAAACAAGATGGATGCCATATATCATTTTGAAGTTGGTCATGTGATCGTTTCATATCATGGTCACGTGATCGCTTCATATAAGAGGTGTAATTATTATTTTAATTTTTATTTAAAAAACTACTGAATATATTTCGCTGAATTTTTTTTTATATATTTTATGGAACAATTTGAATATTACCTAAAATTTTCGAAGCAATTTGTGAATTTTAAATCCGCTTAAAAAATGTTTGAAAAATTAGGTCCCATAGGGCTCAGTGTATTTCATTTTTTCGACCCGGGTTCAATCCAAAACTAATTGGGTGATATTATTCATTTATATTCCCATAGGTTCTACAGACCGTCTGAACAACATACTAAAATTTCATTTTGATTAAGTCATTTTTACGGCAGTTATCGTGCTAACGGGCAGACTGACAGACAGACAGACAGACAGAATGAACAAAGTCATAAACAATTTTCAACTTTGTTGTAAAGTGTTAATAAAATAAAGTAAACTGTTGCTTAAGGTAAAGCTATAAGGTGATAAATCGTCTAAGGTGATAAATCGATAAGGTGATAAAGGGTCTTCAAACAAGGTCGTTACGACGATAATTCGATTTCAAATATAATATTTCCCTTGTTTCGCAAGGACTTGAAACTGAAATTTAAAAGTTTTGAAACACACAGATCTGTAACAGAAGTTATTTTTCCGAACGTTATTATATTCAGCTTTATATTTATAGGGATTAAATGACCTCTTTAAGCTATCCGCTATATTTCCTTTAAATTTGTAATCAATTTATAGCAAAAACAAAATCTGGTGTAGGCAACACATGACTTACCATAAACATATAATGCAATGAATTTACTTCTCTTTCACAGTGAAAAAATAATGTATAAGATCCACGGCACAGTATTTTTACTGAAATAACGTTGAATGTTCATTTGGTGCTTTTTCGGATGACGATATGTAAAACTATTCCGTACCTAATTAACTTATATTTCATGTAACTATCAATATTATAACATCCTCAATAATCAATAAAGTCCATATATTAAAATATTTTAATGATAAGTTCAACAATTAGGCGTCGTTTTCGTCCACTTGGCGTTGGTTTTGCAATTTTTATGTCATTTTCGTCAATCTGGGGGTTAAATATTACCGTATTTCGCAAGATTATCCACCAACTTCGCCAAATGCATCGCCAACTGTTACAAACAAACGAAAAAAGAGCATTTCTTATATACTAGAAGGTATGTCTGTCATATCACCGAGTTAAAAATTGGCAAAGCATTTCCTCTCATTGCTGAAAATTTATATCTTGTTGCTCAGCGACGGATGTAAGGATGTATTTATCAATTTATGTGTTTATTTCTTATTTTTTAACGGATGCTAAATTAAATGTGTTTATTCGGCAGGCACGTTTTTTTAATTTAAATAATTATTTTAATTACATATTAAAGAAATGGATATAGAAATAATTTTTTAAAGGAATGATATATTATTTATTATCGATCGAGTTCTATCAATTATGGACATAGGATATACGATTTTCAATTGATACGTTCAGTCATATGTTTTTTTTTTCGGGGGGGGGGGGGCGTGGAGGGGGGCAAATATATTTAAAACTCATAATTTATATTGTATTTAACCGATTGGTGAAAAAAGGATAAAAGTTGATCGGGTATATTTTACTTTAAGATCTGCCAGTGAGGATAATTTTTTAAAGGGAGAACATAGATTCTTAGGCTTTTTTAGGGGGAATTAAATTTCATAAATAAACGGTATTATGTTTTTCTATTTTTATAGCAATTACGGCTATGGAATATAATATTACGGAAATATTTTGTTAAGATATTTTTAAATTTATATATTTCCGAATGTGTTTAAATGATTATTGCAGCGGGGCAAAAAATGGTTCGGGAATATCTTTTGATACGACTTCTGAGCCTTCATTTTGTTGTAACTAAACTTTATATTTTTGTACATTAGTTTACAAGAAAGAACAGGATGTTTAATTCTTCATATTTTCCATGGCTTGCTTCATTATACTGCGATTAAAATCAACGTTTTGATGGATTATTATCATTTATTTTTATTTTTTTGAAAAGCAGCATATGAGCAGTTGGAATTTTTGCACCATAAAGCACTGATTATGAAACACTTTACAACTTCAATGCAATTTTATTTAAACATCTCTAAAATGCGATACATTCCTCTGTAATATTTTAAAAATTATCACAATACTTTAATTTATTATGTTTGAAACTTAAAATTTCTTCGGAAAAAATGAATTTCATTCAAATGACGGCATTGAAATATAAATTGCCTGGTTTAAGCATCTTTAAAATTCGATACATTTCTCGGTAATATTTCTTAAATTATCATAATACAATAATTTATTATATTTGAAAACTTCATCGAAAACAACTGAAATTTATTTAAATGACGCCATCGAAATATAACACGCCTAGCTCTCTCTAAAAAAGCAGCATTTCATTCATAACATTTTTCCATTCATTGCATTCATCCCAATACTATAATAATTTGTTTTATTTAAAAACTTAAGACCATAGAGGTAATTAAACTCTATGCTTAAAACTCTCTCGAAAAAAGCGTCCTTCTCTCTGTAAAATCAATGAATATTTCATTCATATCAACTATATTGCAGACTCCATGAGCTAAATAATTTAGCGTTAAAGAAATGCAGCAATTCTTATACAACTCATTCTACATATTTTGTTGTTTACATTTTCCATAAGTGAGAAGTAGGCTTCGTTGTAGAAATAATCAAAATTGGATGATCATTTAAACTCAAATATATTGTAATTGCGTTCTTTCAGTATATAGATGCACAGAACTTAAGCAAAAATAAAGTGGTTTTAGGACGGATACAACACTCAATATGAATTAAAAAGAACTTTAAAAATCACGATTTTGACACAAGATGGATGCCAAATTTTATTTTGAAGTGGGTTACGTGATCTTTTCATATAATTGTCAAATGATCGCTTTATATAAAATGTGTAATTATTATTTTAATTTTTATTTAAAAACTATTGAATATATTTTGCTGAACTTTTTGTTATATATTTTATGGGATAATTTGAATATTTTCGAAAACTTTCGAAATCCGCTTAAAAATGTTTGAAAAATTAGGTCCTATAGGGTTCAATGTATTTCATTTTTTCAACCCGGGTTCAATCCAAAACTAATTGAGTGATTTTATTCATTTATATTCCCATAGGTCCCACAGACAGTCGGAACAATATACTAAAATTTCATTTTGATAAAGTCCTTTTAACGGCAGTTATCGTGCTAACGGACAGACAGACAGACAGAATGAATGAACAAAGTCATAAACACTTTTCAACTTTGTTGTAAAGTGTTAAAAAATGAAGGGTTGAAATATAATGTTAGTAAAATATAAATATATTCATTATTGAAACTTGAAAAGTTACTGATCTCTAAAAACTCTAGACTCTCGATGTCATTTAAAGTGTCATTTCTACCGATGGTTATCGGTAGAAAAAATGACAGCAGGGGTCTCGCTTCATAAATCTCGAAGAACACCATATTCCCTTCATAAGTTATACTTTCAGTCACTCTCGAATTTAAACTTCCTTTACGTTATGTTTTATTTTTCGGTTATATATTTTTATACTTTAGTGCATAGAATAAAATAATAAAATGTTTAATTCAGGTAAGAAACATCCACGAATAGTTCTTACGGAACACTGCATGGAAAATATTTTTAGCAATCAATAGAACAGTGATTGCAAAGTCGAAGATGTAATAATGCAGAGTTAAGTTGCAAAGAGCAACAATTTCAACGTAATACATATTACTCGTACTTTTTTTTATTCAAGTTTCACTGAAGATGTCACATGATCCTCACCGAGGTCTTTGCGATTTGACACGATTCCAATACTTTCCCTGTGTATTACCATGTATTGCAGAGAAAGTTCGATTCTCAAGTGAGATGCTCATTGGTAAGCTGCAGTTTCTTGATTTATTTAATTCTTCTACCATGCAATAAAAAGCTCAAAAAAAATCTTCAAAAATGACATTTTTCCTTGCAGTATGGACGAATTTGGCTTGTGCCACATTTGTTCTGACTAATGGTTTGTGTCGAATATAGTTTGGCATGAAATCTATAATAATATTCTAGTAATGATCTTATATGCGCATCATGAGAGAAGAGATGTGGATTTTCCGGAAAATTGTTTGGGAAAATTTTTCGGAAAGTTTTGAAATTATTCTTTATATTACATTTCAGCTAGAATAATATGTTCAGTGGCTTTTAAAAGTATTTATTCTTATATTACAGCTACACTCAAACATATATTATATATCAAGGCTAAAAAAAGGTTTGAATCAAGAAATATATAAAAAATTCTATGCATAAAATTTTCTTATATATGTACACTGTAGTTATTATACGAGATATGCATTCTTACAACTAACGAAATTTAAATAACTTGAAACATGTCTTTACTTAAATTATCTACTTTTCACATTTTTATTTTCTATGATGTATAAAGAAAGTATTGTGACGGTGAAAATTCGAATTTCGGGTTTTAATAAGACAGTTTGTGTAATATTTAAAAAGTATTTATTACTTTCCTTATATTCATAGTACACTGGCTTCCAAAAGTTAAGCATGGGCGGTAAAATCAACAAAAATGCAAAAGTAAAGCTTTGATTAACTCAAAATTGTACATGAGGGTAGCAAATGTGTTTGAGCATTAAAGAAAACAAGAATTATGTACAAAGATGACAAAAATATTTACTTTTCGTAAATTATATGATGACGTCACATTAGGGTCATTAACAAAATGTTATTAACATAATGTAACAAATAACATAAAATTAACATAACGTAACAAATGTTTAAAGGCACACAAACCAAACGAAACTTACATTAATATGGTATGTGATCACCCCGGACTTTCACACAAACTTTACAACGATTTTTCATGCTTTCAATGAGCCGATCAACCACCGCAGATGCGGGCAATGGCCATTCCTCCAATAGGACAGTTTCCAACTTTCTGAGACTAGCAGGAGGGGGTAAACGTGTAGAGACAGTACGCCTGAGGGCATCCCAAAAATTTTCTTTGGGATTAGGCTCGGGAGAATACGCTGGCCACTCAATACGAGAAATGCCCTCACTTTCAAGGTATTCGCCAACGATGTTGGCTCGGTGTGGACGGGGTTATCGTTTATAAGGAGGAAATCAGGACCAACTACTGAAGCGTAGAGTCTCGCAATGGGGTCTAGGACTTTATCCCGATACCGCGCAGCCATCACAGAACCGCTTTTAAAGATGTGCAGCTCTGCGCGATATCCCATTGAAATTCCAGCCCACACCATGACGCTGCCACCTCTGAATGCGTGATATTCGATGATGTTCTTGGCCTGATTGCGTGTGCCTCGTTCTATCCAGACTCTTACGCGCTTATGATATAATTCGAGGGCAAATCTGGACTCGTCCGTGAACAGGACGTTGCAACAATCTGAGAGTCCAATTGACATGTTGTCGACACCATCTTAATCTTGCCCCTCTGCAGGACGGTTAGTGCAACACAAAAACGTGGTACTCGAGCGTACCGTCCCTTCACGTGGAGCCTTCGGCGCACAGTACTAGCAGATATTGTCTTACCAAGTGCAACTACAACCATGGATGCAACAGTTGTAGAGGTCGAACGTCGATTCCGCTTGGTTACTATAGCAATATACCGATCACCAGAGGGGGTGGTAGCCCTTGGACGACCGGCACAGGTCTCCGGACAACTGTTTGACTTGTTCAGAATTGTTTCCATAATCGATAAATTACCGAATGATCAACGCCAAAGAAAATAGCGACATCTTTGATTGACGTTCCTGCTTCATTGCGTCCGACAGCACGACAGCCCTCACTATCTGACATTCGTATTCTTTCAGCCATAGAAATACGAATATCATCAAAAATAATCCTGCAAAAGTTATAAACACTTCGCATTTGGATTTTAATGCACCTCCTCACACCCTTCAGAATGCTGGCGTCTTCAGAGACTACCTAATTAACATATATCCGCACAGTCAATCGTGATTGGCTGTAACATACGATATTTGCATACTGCCATCTACAGTATCAGCAATTTTCAGCCACTCAAATTTAAATACGTTTTCGAAAAATGAATATTTGCATTGCGTGCTTAACTTTTGGAAGTGAGTGCATAATATATAAGAAAGTATTGTGAAGAGATCGAAAATTCGAATTCGAGATTTTGACGGAAGAGCACGTTTTAAGTATCCCTGAACTGGAATCGAACGTTTTTTATGTGCTATATGTATGTATGTATGTATGTATGTATGTATGTATGTGTTTGTGTGTGTGTGTGTGTGTGTGTGTGTGTGTGTGTGTGTGTGTGTGTGTGTGTGTGTGTGTCAGTATATCTGCAAGTCAGTATGTATGTGTGAGAGAGGGGGTAGAGAGGGGGAGAGACTTTGGATACGATATCGCTCGAACGAATGGAATGATTTGAAATAAATTTGGTAAAAACATTACGATCAGTGAATACTGGAATGTCATTGATTTTGAACGCAATCGAATGTTCTGGAGACCCATAAAATTTCGAATAAAATATTGAAAAATTTATCAAAAAATCAGAACCTTCAACAAAGTTACGTAAATAATAATTTCTTATGTAATTATTATTAGGAAACTATTGACATAAATATTAGAACGCTGGCATGAACCGTTCACGAGTTACTGCAATTTTTTCAAATAAATATATCAAAAATCACAAACGTATTAACTATTGTGAAATATGTTCCCTTTTCATATGTAATATTATGCGATAATTTGTTTAACGTCATTCTCATGGATCTAGTTTGCTCCATTCATGAAAGAAGATACATTGGGTAATAGTGTTGTATTTTGACGCCTTACAATTTTGCAATTACAAAAATAACCTATTTCTCAGTCCGTAAGGCTTTGCGAAATTTTGTCGACGAATTTGGCGGAATAATGCAAACTTGAGTACGTTTATTTAAATGTTGTTGAGTTGACGAAAATGTCGCCAAATTCATTAAAATGACGTTAAATCAATGAAAGTGACGACTGAGGAAAATTCAATATCTTGGAAGACTATAAGAATCTACTGTGAGAATAACCCATTTCTTCGTCCGCTCATCCATAACGCGTGGCAAACATTTGGCGACAAATATGGCGGAATATCGCCAATTGGGTGACTTTTTTAACTGTTGCTAAATTGACGAAAATGTCGCCAAATGGATAAAAATGATCCTACATGGAATATATTGTTTTACAAATTTTGATTTCCGTTACATGATGGGCATACTTTCAAGTGAAATATCGTCACCTTGGCGCTATTTCTCCACATATTGACAAAAGTATCGTTAAAATTGCAAAAATGACGATAAGTTAATGAAAATAATGCCAAATTGATGAATTAATTATATAAATATTTGAATATATAGATTCTATTGCTTATTGTGGATGATATTAATATTAATAATTGTCAATTTAGAGTTGCGAGAAATATATTTTAATTGGACACTTAGAAATAGTTTTACATGTTGGCATCCTGAAAAGCTCCAAATGTACAATTCAACGTTTAAAACACAGTACCGTTTATATTATACATCATTTTTCACTGTGAAATAAGTAAATTCATTGCAGTATATAAGGAAAGTTATGTGCTGCCCACATAAGATTTTTAAACATGTGATTGAAAAAAATTTAACCAAACTCAGATATTAATATTTTTTAATGCGTTTTCAAACTGGCAGTTTTTGTGCAAATATTTTGAAATAACACAACATAAGTATTTGTAAGTCTCTTATTTACTTTCACTATATACAGGATATGGGGATGAAAATTCGAACTCAAGCTTTTGACGGTAAAACTCTTTTTAAGAATTCCTGAACTTGAATCGGACGTTTTTAAGGTAATACTTGTGAGTGAAGGGGTGTATCTGTGAGTCTGTGAAATCAATGTCTGATGAACGAATGGAGCGTTTCAACCGAAATTTGGTAGAATAATTACAATCTGAGAGTATCGGAAGCTTATTGATTTTAAAGGCAATCGAATGTACGGAAGACTCCAAAATTTTCAAATGAAACTTTGAAAAAAAAGTCATTAAAAATTAGAATTTTTAATAACGTTGAGTAAATTAGAATTTCTTTTGTAGGTTTTCATTAGAAAACGACTGACGCAAAATTTAGAAATCTAGCGTGAATCGTTCTCACTGTATTGCATGTTTTTCTAGCATGTTTGTCAAAACTATTACATAAAATAACAAGAAAGATCAATCATGCATGAAGCATTGATTATGAAACACTTTCCAACTTCAAAGCAACTTTATTTAAACATTTAAACATCTGTAAAATGCGATACATTCCTCGCAAATATTTTTTAAATTATCACAACATTTCATTAATTTATTACATTTGAAAACTTAAAACTTTATCGAAAAAAATGAACTTTATTCAAATGACGGCATTGAAATATAAATTGCCTGGTTTAAACAACTCTAAAATACTATACATTCCTCGGTGATATTTTTAAAATTATCATAATACTACAATAATTTATTATATTTGAAAACTTCATCGAAAACAAATAAACTTTATTCAAATGACGTCATCGAATATAAATTGCCTGGCTCTCTATATAAAAGCAGCATTTCATTCATAAACTTCTTTCTATTCCTTTCATTCATCACAATACTACAATAATTTATTTTATTTAAAACTTAAAACCATGGAGGTGTAAGTAATTTAACTCTATGCTTAAAACTTCATCGAAATAATCGTCTGCTTCTCTATATAAAATCAATGAATGTTTCATTCATATCAGCTATATTGCAGACTCCGTGAGCTAAACAATTTTGCGTTAAAGAAACGCAGCAATTCTTATACAACTCATTCCACATCTTTTGATGTTTACATTCTCCATAAGTGAAAATTAGGTTTCGTTGTAGAAATAATCAAAGTTTGATGATCATTTAAACTCAAATATATTGTTATTGTGCTGTTTCAGAATGTAAATGCGTATAATTTAATCAAAAATAAAGCGGTTTTAGGACGGATGCAACACTAAATATGAATTAAAAGGAACTTTAAAAATCACGATTTTGATACAAAATGGATGTTATATTTTATTTTGAAGTGGGTTACGTGATCTCTTCATATAATTGTCACGTGATCTCTTCATATAAAGGCTGCAATTATTATTTTAATTTTTATTTTAAAAACTACTGAATATATTATGTTGAAAATTTATTTACATATTTTATGAGATAATTTAAATATTTCTTAAAACTTTCGAAGCAATTTGTGAATTTTAAATTCGCTTAAAAATTGTTTGAAAAATAAGGTCCTATAGGGTTCAATGTATTCCATTATTTTAACCCGGGTTCAATCCTGAACTATTTGGGTGATATTATTCATTTATATTCCAATAGGTTCCACAGACAGTCTGAACAACATACTGAAATTTCATTTTGATAAAGTCATTTTTACGGTGGTTATCGTGCTAACGGACAGACAAACAGACAGACAGAATGAACGAAGTTATATACACTTTACAACTATGTTATAAAGTGTTAGAAAAGGTATTAATTATTGTAAAATATGTTCCTTTGTCATGCAATATTATGTGACACATTTGTTAAAGCATTCATGTGGATCTAGTTCTTTCCATTTACGAGAAAAGATACTTATTTAATAGTTTGTATTTTTACTACCAACAATTCGCCGATAGTCATTTATATTTAAGAAAACACCTTCTCCCCATTTGTGTGTAGTGCTTGGCGATAAATTTAGCAAGCATGGTAACTTATTTAGTGAAATATCGCCAACTTGGTGATATGTCGTCCAAGATTGGTGAAATTATAGTCTAAATTAAAACAAGAAAGATCAATCATGCTTAAAGCATTGATTATGAAACACTTTCCAACTTCAATGCAATTTTATTTAAACATGTCTAAAATGCAATACATTCCTCGGTAAAATTTTAAAACTTATCACAATACTACATTAATTTATTATATTTGAAACCTTAAACCTTCATCGAAAAAAATTAACTTCATTCAAATGACGGCATTAAAATATAAATTGCCTGGTTTAAACATCTCTAAAATGTGATACATTCCTCGGTAATAATTTTAGAATTATCATAATACTACGATAATTTATTATATTTGAAAACTTCATCGAAAACAACTGAAATCCATTCAAATGACGTCATAGAAAAATAACACGCCTGGCTCTCTCTATAAAAGCAACATTTCATTCATAAATAATTCCCCCATTCATGTCATTCATCACAATACTATAATAATTTATATTATTTAAAAATTAAGACCATGGAGCTACAAGTAAGTAAAACTCTATGCGTAAAACTTCATCGAAAATTATCGTCCTTCTCTTTCTAAAATCAATGAATATTTCATTCATATCAGCCATGCAGACTCCATGGACTAAATGATTTTGTGTTGAAGAATTACAGCGATTCTAATACAACTCATTCTACATATTTTGCTGTTTACATTTTACATAGGTGAAAAATAGGCTTAATAGTAGAAATAATCAAATTTGTATGAGCATTTAAACTGAAATATATTGTCATTGCGTTGTTAAAGTATATAGATGCACAGAATTTAGGCCAAAATAAAGTAGTTTTAGGATGGATACAACACTCAATATGAATTAGAAAGAACTTTAAAAATCACGATTTTGAGACAAGATGGATGCCATATATCATTTTGAAGTGGGTCATGTGATCGTTTCATATCATGGACACGTGATCGCTTCATATAAGAGGTGTTATTATTATTTTAATTTTTATTTAAAAAACTACTGAATATATTTCGCTGAATTTTTTTTTATATATTTTATGGAACAATTTGAATATTGCCTAAAATTTTCGAAGCAATTTGTGAATTTTAAATCCGCTTAAAAAATGCTTGAAAAATTAGGTCCCATAGGGCTCAATGTATTCCATTTTTTCAACCCGGGTTCAATCCAAAACTAATTGGGTGATATTATTCATTTATATTCCCATAGGTCCTATAGACCGTCTGAACAACATACTAAAATTTCATTTTGATTAAGTCATTTTTACGGCAGTTATCGTGCTAACGGACAGACAGACAGACAGACAGACAGACAGACAGACAGAATGAACAAAGTCATAAACACTTTTCAACTTTGTTGTAAAGTGTTAAAAACAATCTAAAATAATCATGAGCCAATTGTTTAAATTCTAAAAATTATTTTTTTTTATTTCATCTTCAGGAAATTAGCTTTTATATTGCAGCTAATCAGAACACTTTACTACAAAGTTGAAAAGTGTTTATGACTTTGT
This sequence comes from Amaurobius ferox, assembly GCA_951213105.1. Taxonomy (NCBI): domain Eukaryota; kingdom Metazoa; phylum Arthropoda; class Arachnida; order Araneae; family Amaurobiidae; genus Amaurobius; species Amaurobius ferox. The sequence goes on from OX578133.1 coordinate 98,159,802, forward strand.
TCATTCTGCCTGTCTGTCTGTCTGTCTGTCTGTCCGTTAGCACGATAACTGCCGTAAAAATGACTTAATCAAAATGAAATGTTAGTATGTTGTTTAGACGGTCTGTAGGACCTATGGGAATATAAATGAATAGTATCACCCAGTTAGTTTTAGATTGAACTCTGGTTGAAAAAATGAAATACATTGAACCCTATGGAACTTAATTTTTCAAACATTTTTTCAGCGGATTTAAAATTCACAAATTACTTCGAACACTTTGGGTAATATTCAAATTATTCCACAAAATATATAAAAAAAATTTCAGCAAAATATATCTAGTAGTTTTTTAAATAAAAATTAAAATAATAATTCACCTCTTATATGAAGCGATCACATGACCATGATATGAAAAGATCACGTGACCCACTTCAAAATAAAATATGGCATCCATCTTGTCTCAAAATCGTGATTTTTAAAGTTCTTTTTAATTCATATTGAGTGTTGTATTCGTCCTAAAACCGCTTTATTTTTGCACACTGAAACAACGCAATGACAATATATTTGAGTTTAAATGAACATCCAAATTTGATTATTTCTACAACGAAGCTTATTTTTCACTTATGTAAAATGTAAACAGCAAAATATGTAGGATGAGTTGTATAAGAATTGCTGTATTTCTTTAACGCAAAAGTATTTAGTTCATGGAGTCTGCATAGCTGATATGAATGAAATATTCATTGATTTTACAAAGAGATGGACGTTTTTTTTATGAAGTTTTAAGCATAGAGTTTAATTACTTGTAACTCCATGGTCTTAATTTTTAAATAAAATAAATTATTATAGTATTGTGATGAATGAAATGAATGGGAAATTGTTTATGAATGAAATGCTGCTTTTATAGAAAGAGCCAGGCGTGTTATATGTATCGCATTTTAGAGATGTTTAAACCAGGCAATTTATATTTCAGTGCCGTAATTTGTATGAAGTTCATTTTTTTCGATGAAGGCTTAAGTTTTCAAATATAATAAATTAATGTAGTATTGTGATAAGTTTTAAAATATTACTTAGGAATGTATTGCATTTTAGAGATGTTTAAATAAAATTGCATTGAAGTTGGAATGTGTTTTATAATCAATGCTTTAAGCATGATTGATCTTTCTTGTTTCATATTAATTTGTTACAATTGAAAATTCATCACTTCCTCACAACATAAAAATGCCTCACACAATACCTGTACAAAATAGCTTGAATGGCATCCGGTCCCCATTTTAGATTTGTTTAGAGGTTGGCTTATTGCAAAGTAAATCTTTTCATCTCAGTACACCACCTTATTATATAACTTGGAACATTTTGCACAGAGTCTCCGTATATTAACAGAAAAACTCACAAAACCAATTTAGGACTTTTTTGGAGAAATAGGCAAGAGTATTTATTAATACTTTCTTTCATCACATCTTCTATCTAAGATCTACTTGTTAAGTAAGCAGCTTTCAATCTATCTGGTTCTCTCTAAGAATAAACTCATTTCGGTCAGTTTTCTTTTTTTGTTATTGCTCCCCACGTTAGTCCATCTTATTTTATGTTGTTCTTCTATATTTAATAGCTTGGAATTCTGTGAGTTGGGTCAACCGGCTACCTGCAATTGGCGTCTTCCAATTAACCTTGTATCATTTCTAAACTAATTGATGTTCGCTTTACAACCTGTAACTCACCCTAAATAAAATTGTCAAAATTTAGCGACATTGTCCCTATTTCTGCACTTTTATTCGTTATAACTTTTCTATGTAAAATTGACCGAATTTGGAAAAAATTCTTAAATTAAAAAAATTTGGTTTTTTCTTCAGCACCTGTTTGCATTATATCTGCTTTGAGGCATATGTCTCTAAAATACCTAGTTTTTATTCATTATAAATATATTTTATATCTGGTTTAAAATATTTTCGAGCTTATTTACAAATTATATTATTACACATAAGTTACTAAGAAAATTATGAAATGCCTAAAATGTCAACTGTTTTTAAATATATTTAAATCTAGGTATTTATAATTATTTTAGTACATATAACTGCAGAAATGATTTTGAAAAATACGTTACATAATTTAAAATTTATAACGAAGTTTATTAAGAGTGCGGTGGGTTCGCCCTAAATTTTTGCACTGTCCTCATACTCCATGGCCGCGACTGATTGCCATCAGAAATGAATGCAAAATATGCCAATTACTAAAAATTTCATTACCTAAAATTTCACAAATTGCCCGTTCCGCCATTGGATCACTTTGTTTGACAAGAGACAATCACACATTAAACTTCCTCACTTTTCTTAATACACATCTAAACCTTTGGAAAATATATTGAAACTCAAACTTTGACTGCATTGAGAAATATCGCATGAGCTAGTAGTAGAAATGTGCATTTTCTGAAGATTTTGAGCTTGTTCTTAAATATTTCACTTAAGCTAAAATAATATGTCCAGTGACTTTCAAAATTACATGTTCTTATATTAGAGTTGCAATCATATATATACACTCTTTTGCAAAAAAATGAAGCACCATGAAGAAAGTGACTGTTTTTATAGAAATTAAATATGCGTACAGCTCATACACAGGTAATGAAGTGGTGCCAACGGCCGTACCGTGCTGAATACACCGGTTCTCGTTAGATTACCGAAGTCAAGCAGCATCGGCCGCGGTTAGTACTTGGGTGGGTAACCACCTGGGAACAACGCGTGCTGTTGGCACATTTCGGACGCGGTAGCCCGGTGGTTTGCGCGCTGGATTCGCACGCTGCCACAACTGCCGTGTTCATGCGGAGTACGATCACGTTAAACATGTGGGTCCTTCTGAGAGGTTGGTGGTAGGGGATGGAGGGTACGGTCCCTGTGGATGCCTCCTCCACTGGGTTCCGGTCTAAATTGGGTGGCACTTCCCGGCCGTCCAAACAGTTACCTTACACCTTTCTGGTAGGTCGGACGGTCTGGGTCTCAACAACAACAACAGGCAATGAAGGGATTACAAAATCAAGGCCGCAGGATCCCTCAATGGTTAGCAATTGCACATTAAAATTTCAAATCAGTAATTGGTGAAATCCCCCTTGGCGGCAAGGCAAGCATGTATACGTCTAGGTAAGTAGTGATAAAGTTTCCTAATGTCATCCTGCGATACATTCTGCCAGGCATTCCTCAATTGTTGCTCCAGTTCGGCTACATTTCGGGGTGCCCGAATCTGGCGGCATAGTATATCCCATACATGCTCGAATGGTGAAAGGTCAGTGACCTTGCTGCCCAAGGAACAGTATCAACAGCACGGAGACAGTCCAAAGATATGCGAGCCGTATGTGGTGTGGCAGTATATTGTTGGAAAATGTCCCCAGAATGACGTGCCATGAAGAGTAATGCAAACAGCTGCAGGATTTCATCAACATATCGTTGCTCTGTTAAAGTTGTACGCATGATGAATAGGGGAGAGCTACTGTCGTAAGAGATAGCACCTCACACCATCACACCATGGGAAAGGCTGTATATCTGTGTAAAACAAAGGTTGATTGAGACCGCTGGCCCTGGCGTCTCCACACACGTACCCGATGATCATCTGCTGAAAGACTGAAGCGTGATTCATCGCTGAACACAATGCGATACCAGTCTTCTGGTAGCCATGATGCTCGGCTATGACACCAGTCCAAACGACTCTGTCGATGTTATGGGGTTAAGGACAGACGTCTAAAAGGCCGCCGTGAGCGTAACCCCACGTCAGCCAAGCGCCGTGAGATGGTGGAAGGTACCACGGATGGTATGGAAGAGACTGTAGCACGTTGGATGGCGGACAATGATGTCGTTGGGCCAGTTCGAACCTGCCACTCAATTATCCCATCTTGCCTCGCATTCTTGCACGTTGGCCTTCCAGAGTCTTCATTCCGCCGATGAGTTCCTTGCAGCAACCATTGCTGACAGCACCTTTGCACAGCAGTGTCCGTTATTTGGAGGTAGTGACCTACTGCTAGGAATGGCCAGCCAGGTTCACGCATCCCGAATATATGACCACGTTCGAACTCGTCTAATTGCTTATAAGGTCTTCTGCAACATCGTAACGGCATTGGTTGTGTATTCACTGAACTGCAACGCCGATAACGAGCAAAGATAAACCGTCCACATTTTTAACCTGTTTTATAGGATGCTAGTTGCGCAGTAGAAACTCGCGCTATATGAGAAGTTAACACTCATTGGCCTTGCAAATTTAATCATTTACATACTTGGTATAAAGGAATTTGCATGCACAATTTCGAGATGACCGGATTATTTTTTAGGGGTGCTTAGGGTTTTTTTTTTTTTGTTTTTTGTTTTTTGGCAAAAACGTGTATATGTCAAATGATATGATTATAAAATGGTTTACATTTAGAAATATATAAAAATATTCTATGAACAAATAATTTTAATACATATATATTGAAGTCAGCAGCTGTAATTTAATATTTTCATTGAGTACCAGTGCTTCTGAAAAGTTATAAAATAATTATATTTTTTCAACAATAGAAAAAAATTGTAAATCATAAATTTAAAACAATATAATAAATAAAAAATAAATAAATAATTGCTAAACCCTTTAAAAATCTTAAATAATTTACTATTTTTTACAGGCGTAAGAGATAAATTATTAAATATATAACTTCCATATGCTTGGTTTAAGGAAGGATTAGAAAGTTTTATTCTCACAAGAAGCATTTTCATTTATTGTGATATAAAAATATTATAAGAAAATGAAAACTTCTTATAATTTAAAAATAAATAATTAAATATTATATTAACAATGTTTAAAAGATGTCTGCTGACCAGGGTTATGAAAAACATGGGTGGTATTTTTAAACCGAAATCCATGGTTTAAATAGAAAAAAACCATATTTTATAAACCAATGGGATTTAAATCAGCCAACCCTGACGCTAATAATCGAAAGTGAAATCTGAAAGACTCTCGTTTATCCACTATAGTACGTGAATTAGCTCAGCATGAGTCCTGCATCTACCACTTTCTTGAATGACAACTGCTCTCTACTATTTAGTAGTTAATAATAAAAGAAAAAAAGTGTAGTTTATTAACGGAATAAAAAATATATTGTTAAATATATAAAAATATTGAAAAAATACTTATAATTAAACCTTTTTCGTAACTAGTTCCTATATATAATAATATTAAAAAATGTTTAAAAAATACCTGTTTATAATTGAGTGGGTGAGTATTATGAGATAAAGAGACAATTTGGTGGACATTGCGTTAAGTATATGTTTAGTGCTATTAAAATATCAGCCAAATCACTTCCATACTCATTAAAATTTTTTAACTTTTGCAGAATTAATTGCTGAAAGAATATGCTTCTAGAACATTACCCATTGTTTTATCAGAATAAGTAAAATGCCACTTGTACCCTTCTTGTTCTTGTCTATCTTTTTTCTTCAAAATAAAGCATTATTCCCTTTCCTCCTCAAAATTAGAAAACTAAATGATCAAAGACTTCTTGTAAAGTTACCTACTTTTCAAAAAATACTGTGGAAAGAGTATTACATATCATTTTCAAATGAATTAGGGTGAAAAGAAAAAGTTGAAGATTTTCCGGGAAAACATAGCGGAAAATTTTGGTAGAAAAATTTCCATTTCCGGAAAAATTTTCCGTTTCTGGGAAAATTTTCCAACCCACATCTCTAACTAGTAGGGTAAATTTTCTGGAGTATAATTAGGTAAAGTTTATTTCAAAAATCAAAAGAACAAATATCTTTATTTATATTTAAAGTTGCATACATGAGTCTAATTTTGAACAATATCAAATTGCAATTTTCACATAAAAGAAGTGGTTATATAAAAGCAATATTTATGTTTATTCTGAACGTGTATCATTCTTTCCACTAGAAAAGGAATGCAAATAAGTCATTACTAAAGGTTCTAGAACAAATATTTTATTCATAGAGCAATTCAGTTGATTGCGTCATGGGAGAAATTAGACAGAAAGATTCTGAAAGAAATCAAATTAATAATTTAAAATACTCATTGATATGCATACTGTCCCATGTATTTATATAGAATAATGAAGCTAATACTATATAAAAATGGTTGAACCAGCCTCAAGAATTTCCTATGGAAAATTAAACTGAAAATAACTAACTGTATGACAGCGGATACTTTTCTGTTACTTTATACATTAAACTAAGTTTGCTTGTTAAAATATTCAGACATATAAAGATAAACCAAAAGGGTATTTTTGAAAATTCCGATGCTCATTAATACGATATAAACATAAAAATATGTAGAAAATATAAAAACTCCCAGAAAGTTATATCCTGGACCAATTAAAGGCATAGTTGTGCGAGATGTTTTGTTCAGAATAAGTCATTTTTCGCAAAGAAAACTCTTTCTCGCGAATTGAATCAGAAAATTTTTCATTCTCAAACTAAGATTGTTATTTTTACAATACATGTTAGAAAGTAATTAGCATAATTATAGAGGAGGACTCTTTAAATAGGAGCCTATACAGATTTATTCACAGAAGAGTTTGACCGTTTTATAGCTTCATTGTAGAAACAAATTCAAGTACATATTTTTAAATATTATAGTTTTTAAAAAATAATTCCAGTATCACTATCAAATGCAGCACCGGGGCTTTCTCTTGCGATCCGAAATTAGAGCGAAGCAGGATGTCTAGCTACTTGTTTAATAAAAACGTTTGTTTTATGAAAGTAGAGAAAAACTCGAAATGTTAAATCCAAAATAATAAATATTGAATAATTAATGTACAAGACAGTGTTTTTTTTGTTCCCAATGGCCAGGCATTGACTCTTTCATCTTCGCCTATACATCGGCCAGAACAGTGAACCTCTTAGCCGTCAAAGACGTTGCCCCAACGCACCAGTGGGGGTGGGAACACATTGCGACCAACAACACAAACATTCATGCCTTACGTGGGACTCGAACCCACAACGTGGAGGCCGATCAATCTCTGGAAACGCTCGTCTTGACCGTTCGGCCACCACGTCGACTGAAATGAGCCAACAGTACACGGTGTTCCCAGGTGGTCACCCACCCAAGTACTAACCGCGCCCGATGCTGCTTAACTTCGGTGATCTAACGAGAACCGGTGTTTTCAGCACGGTAGAGCCGTTGGATCTACAAGACAGTGTAGTAACTTGTACAATTGTACGTTATACTAAACAAATAGAAAAGTCTGTTTAGCTTGTAAATAAATAATAATTAATATTTCTCCACAGACTTAACTTTATCCAACCTTTGACCTCAGATAACTATATACGATAGATCGAAATTTTAAATTCGATCTTCGTGCCCTAAATTGTGATTAATTCAAGTTATGTACAAAATTGTATTCGAATCAATTGAGTTTTATTATGTCAACGAAATTTTCGATCACAATTAGATTTGAGTCGGTGTTGAGGAACTTCGCTTCATTTACGACATATTTATAGTTCAATATAAATAATCCTTATATGCAAGTATATGACACATTATCATTAAGAATCGAACAGCTACTATTTATCTATATATACTTATTGCCAAGTGTCCGTCTGTCACGCTTTTTTAGGCACATCCCGAATAGATGGAGACCAGCAATCTGGTACACGGTTCGATCGTTCGGTAAAACCCTCTGGAAAATCGAATTTTTCTAAAACGTTCTCTAGAGGGGGTGCTCCACACCAAAACGTTCGAAAAATGAAATGATATAAAAGCATACTTTGCCATAAGATAGAGACTTCAAATTTGGTATATGGGTAAATCGTTCGAAAGGAAGAAAGTCTGCAATTTCAGTTTTCCAATACTTTCTACTTAAGGGGTGCCGCACACTAAAATGTTCGATTTACCGAATAAATGAGAAACGGCTCCTTTAAAATTTGATAGAGGCTTGAAATTAGGTATATGGATTAATCATTTGATGAAAACACTTAAGACGAATATAGTTTTTTTCAAAAATGTTCGTTTAAGGGCGTACTCCAGACGAAAACATTCAAAAGGTGAATTGATAAGAAAACATACTTCGGGATGAGATAGAAATTTGAAATTTGGTGTACGCGTAGATAGTTTAGAAGGCAAAAAAGTGTACAATTTCAGTTTTCCAATATTTTCTACTTTAGGGGGACTAGCACATAAAATTGTTCGATTTTCGGAATGAAATAGAAACACCCCTTTTAAAATGTAATAGAAGCTTGATATTTGGTATATGGGCGAATCATTTAATAGAAAACCCAAGAAGAATGGAGTTTTTAAAAAATGTTCATTTATGGGTGTGCTCCACAGAAAAACGTTCTAAAGGGGAGATGATAAAATAGTATACTTCGGGATGAGATAGAGACTTTAATTTGGTGTTCTGGTAGATAGTTCGAAAGGAAGACGTGCGGAATTTAAAATTTACAATATTTTTTTCTTTAGGGAGTTCCGCACACTAAAATATTCGATTTGCCGAATAAATGTGAAACGCGAATTATTAGGAAAATGACAATATTCAGGAGTTGCTTATTGCGAGACTGTTGATTTTCAACTGATATTCGGCTAGTAAACTATTTATTTCTCATGCAAAAATTGCTCTTATAAACACCCTGGATATCCGGTGGGAAAACCATTATATCGCTAATGTGCTTATTTCTTTTGCATAAAAATTTACCATTTTCTATGTCAGTTTTAGCTCTTATGGCTAAAGATAGTTTTTTGGATTATTTCACTCTTATTACAAATGGTCTATATGAGGTAGTTCATAAAATCGCCCACATGGGACAATATCAACATCAGTGAGCTTACAAGACATAAGAATATAGAAAACAATTTTTGACAGCAAATTACAGCATAAGAAACATTACAGCAGAACCTACTTAATTCGAAAAGGGAAAGTACACATTTCTGTAATATATTACATTTGAATAATTTAATATGTTATATATGCACTGTTTACCTTCATCTATATATATAAAATGGAGAGTTTGTTTGCTTATCTGTTTGTTTATCTGGCTGATTGTCTGTTCCGTATACAAATCCACAGTTTTTGACTGATTCGGTTTCAAATTTTGCATGGTTATTCTGTATTTTACTGCTGGTAACCCCGTCCATGTTTCGAGTGTCTTGGACAGGGGTTGTTGAGATATTAATAAAAAAATGTAAAGTTAAACATTCTATAGGAATATCATTATGCAAACAATAATCTTCCGAAACATTATTTTTAGAAAATGTATATCATGTTGCTTAGCAATGGATTTAAATCAAATGTCAGCAGAACAAAAATTCAGAATACGATTTTTGTTTTATATACGATTCCAATGATAAATAAATGGATATAAAATACACCTTTAAAATAAACTGTATTATTTTATCGATTGTGTTCTATCAATGATGGACATGGGATATAAGATTACATGAATTTTAGATATTTCAATTGATACTTTCAGTCATTTGTTTTTTTTTCTTTTCTTTCCTTTTTAGCATAGATTTTTAAAACTCATTTTAGATTATATTTAACCAATCGTTGAAACAGAATAAATATATTTCGGGAATATTTTACTTCAAGATCTACCTGTAAGGATAATTTTATGAAGTGAGAAATCGAATTAAATTCAATAAATGAACGATATTATATTTTTTTTGTATTATTATATCAGCTATTGCTATAAGATATAAAATTACAGTATTTTTGTTTGGAAAAATATGGTTTTTAATTCATGTAGTACAGAAAGTGTTTAAATGATTGTTGCAACAGGGTAAAAGATGGTTCGGGTATAAATTTTGCTACCATTTCAGAGTCTTCATTTTGTAGCATATTTGCCAAACTTTATATTTTTGTACGTTGATTTACAAAGGGACGAGGGTGTTGTATTCTTCAGATTTGCCTGCTCTGATTAAATTTAATGTTTTAATTAAATTTTATTAAAGTAATTTCAAACATTTAGAATTTTCAAATATTTTGAATTAGAGAAAACACCAGGTGTACCTGCTAGTATCCAATATGTGTAATTCAGTTGTCAGCATGTTTTACGCATTAACTAATTGAAAGTTGTAATTACTTTTATTGAAAAGTAATTCGTACCTAGATATGACAATTTATATGTACACTTATAATTAAGGTATGTAATTTTGAAAAAAAGTCTGTGAATGTAAAACAAAATTTGAGCGGACAGTACACCTTTAACATTTAATAAAACTGCGTGCCAAATTTTTCAACCTAATAAGACCTATATATTTAATCGTAGGAAAATCTGCAGAAAAGTACAGTAACAATACTTGCATATTTAAAAATGTATTTGTTAAAGTAATGTTTTCTTATTTCTGAAATTTATACATTTTATAACGCGTATGATAATCCATTTGTCATGGTTCAATTTAAATAATCATTACATCTATATAAATCTCTCACCTGTGTGTAATTCTGGAACTATAGTATTGTTGTTATTTCTATTTTTAGTGCTTCTTTCGAGGCCGGGATAGCTCAGTGGTTAAAGCTGGAACATCGCAAAGTGACGCATAAACTTTTGACAAAAATTATTTAAAATGAAGATGGCATGTACTAGAAATTATTCAATAATTCTATTCAATAAGCACAAGAAATTTTTTTAATTCATTGTTACATTAGAAAGTTCTTCAAGAAACACGTTTGAAAATACTTTCTATATTCATATTATCGAAATTTTCTTCCAAATATTCTAATCAAATTTAACGTTTAAACACAGATATGTGAAGATTTCAGTAGGAAAAATTATGATTTCTTATTATCCAATATCTCTGAATAATCATAATCAAATTAACTAAGTTCTGCTGTACAAACAAACTTTTTTTCTCAAAACATCTTATAACTTACATTTATACTTGTTAACATTTTTTTTCTTTCACTTTATAGATTCAAAGACACTTTATATATTACTTTATACAAAATTATTCAATATATGGTACACCACATTCAGAAAACGGTATTTGATCTAGACGCTACACATGAAAAATTAATTAATATCACAAGTCAGTTTAATCTCGATAATGCATAGATGGCTATAAATGGATGCTAAGTTAAATACGCTTCCTTTTTAACGGCCATAGGACGCTTAAAATGTTAAAGAGTGAAAAAATGCAATATATTCAACATTTAAAATCTTATAAAGTATACGTTTTAAAATTATAATTTCATCCTTTTAGTGATCAATCTATATTTTTTGTAATGTGCATTTGTTTTTAAACATAGTATTAAAATATAATTTTTTTATAGAGATTTGAAAACTATAAGCCATTTTCCGATCAAAAAATTGGCATTGCGTGTAACATTGCTTTTTTTTTATCCGAAACAAAATTTTTGGTGTCTAATTATACTTCAGAACAATTGTCTATTTTGTATGACAATCATTTGTACTTTCCTATTTATGCAATGTTGCACTTAGCTTTTACAAACTTTTCGAGATTTCAACGGCATAATATCTTAAATAATATTTTTGCAGCAAGAAAGCATGAAAAAAATAGGGTGCATTTTATAGAGTTTATTTTATATATATTATATATTCTGAAAAATGAATGAAAAAATATTCAGAAGTTTCAGATTTATCTTGCATGCAATGTTAAAAAATTACATTGTGAGGTAAAAACGACTGCAAAGTTATTTCCAAATAAATTTTCATATATATATTGTGTTTAACAGTCCTATGGCCTTTTACGTGCATTTTAACATGTAAAAATAACTTATGATTATGTTAATATCAAACTGCAATATTTGCATGATTTTAGAATATAAAAATATTTTTAATGTTATAACGAATAAATAACTATTTAGAATAAATATTATGAAAGGTGTTTTAATGTAATTTTTCATTTAATTACATCGTAGGCTTGTATTCTTTGATTTCTTACCATATGATAAATAAAAGAGAAAATTCATATGAGAACGCTGAGTGGTAAAACCTATTCTAAATCATGCTTGTTATTTAAATATTTAAAATGTGTATTAAATCTATCATAATACAATTAGAATAAAAAAGAAATTCATAATGCTCATGAGAAAATTTTACCAATTTAAAGCGCTTAAGGCGTCAATGTTACTGTAGTAAAGTATGAAGTCAATGTTACAGTAACATATTTATATTATATTTAAATTGTATAAGAAATCACTTTCATAGTTAACTTGACATCAACTCCGGTTTTTTTCTACAGCAACACTAACTTTTGATTTACTTTTAAATTCATACGATAAAAAATTTGTATCATGCTAAAGTTAAAAAACTTTATTCAAAACGATGTATAAATTTCTGAAATATATTGTTTTTCTAATAGTAAATTGATGAGTCAGTTTTTTTATATCATTCGAAATTACCAACTTACCCAACTATAACTTAGACATCTTTATTTTATCTCTATAGAGCCCCCAACAGTCATATGTATTTTCCCATTTTAATTTTATTATTACTTTAAATTTATATTCGAAGCCTAATATTGATAACCTAATATAAATTTCTATATTAATAAACAGAGCAGCGTATCAAGCTTGTACACATTTTAATAGTAGTTATTATATTATGCAGATTAGAAAAGATAACCTGCATAATTATTATTATGCTTATTAGGTGCTTCATAAAATGGCTAATACTATGGATTCACCAAAAAGAAACATTTCGAAATTTGCTTAGTGTTTTATCTTCTGACCTTATGACGGGAATTTTACAAAAATTAGAATAGAAAATAAGTTTAGTAACATGAATGTTATGGCGTAATAAAAGTAGTTTGTAAGCATTAATATATTTATACGTTAATAGAACACTATGTATGAAGACAATCCCTCATAAACATTAGAAAGAAATGTTTTGCGATACATTTTATATGATTCTAACGCTAAGGGCGACTGGGGCTTGTCGGCTTAGCTAATAAAGCTACAATTGGTAGTCAAATCACATTAAAAGGATCACGCATGACTACTTATTGATCCTTGCGTCTACACATACTTTCATACCCAGTTTAGTACGAAAATTGTCTCGTTGCCTCGTTTATATATTTTCGATACCGCAAAATAATATTTGGTCTTTTATAATTCGTGTTTTTTTTTATGCAATGCATTTTATTATATCTTATTTTATTCATACCAGATATTTGCAGTATCTTGAGGTATCATTCAAGCCAAATTAGCGGACGCGATAGCCCAGTGGTTAGCGCGTGGGAATTGCACTCGAACGGCCCGGGTTCGATTCCCGCCACTGCCAAAACTGCTGCCGAGTTCACGTGGAGTACGATCACGTTAAACATGTGGGCCCGTATGCCCTTCCGAGAGGTTGTTGATAGGGGAAGGAGGGTACGGTCCCTGTGGATACCTCCCCCACTGGGTTCCTATCTAAATTGGGTGGCACTTCCCGGTCGTCCAAACAGATACCTTATACCTTTCTGGTAGGTCGGGCGGTCTGGGTCGAAGAAGAAGAATTCAAGCCCAATTGCAGCAAATTTCTCACAACTATGTGACGTGCAGAGTAACGTATACCTGAAAGTATCCAATGGGGTTGATCGACATCCTCATTTTGGAGTTTGTTGGATTATACCTACCACACACGGTGATAAATCTATATAATGTAAGTATAAAGCAACCAACATCTATATAATCATTGTTATTTTTATTGTATATCCAAAAATTACGAAATTAATTTATAAATTTATCAAACTTTCTATAAACATTTGGATTGATATAATATTACTTTAAGTCAGTATAAGATTTATCTGAACTTTTCGTAAATTTCCTAATTCAAAGATCAGCTAGTGTTCATCCATTTTATTTTCTGTGCTAGTTTTTAAAAACGCATCATGCCTTCCTATAGATGAAATTCAAATATAATAATTTAATATAAAGTTTTTTTAATGTGCGTTTCACAGCTGGAAATCAATATAATCTTGCAATACCAGTCGACAGACTGCATTTTATTTTTGTCATCTGTAAATATAACGTGTAATAATACGAACAATATATATTTTTTTCAATATCAACACTGCTTATCTTTGAACAAACATTTCAATTATAAACAAAATCACGTATTGCTTGAAACTGCTCTAGATCACACGCACATTTTCACAAGGCTTTGGTAGTCCACACCTTAGTACATACACTTAGTACAATTCATATGTTATCATAAAAAAACATTTGTGACAAAGAAAAGTTGATGTAAAAAAGAGGAAATACAAAAAGGAAAAGTAGGCAGTATTTAGAAAAAATGATATAGTTAAATTAACACCGAATAACAAAATATATTTCATTTTCTTTGTATATCACTTATAGTTTATTATAGAAGTACTAACATCATTCAATTATTTATTTTTATATTTACTTTATATAGATGCCTATTTGATATAACTTTTGTACATAAATAACAATAAAATGTCCGAAAAAATAGATTAAAATTGCATTACACTTTATAAACTTTAACGCAGTTGCAATCAAATGGACATTTATATGTTCTAAAATCTAAAAGCTTCTGCGCCAGCTTATTCCGAGGCGTGCGCCAACTTACCCCGTGAGCAATGCTAACTAACACATAAAAAGTCCAATAGTTTAACGTTAGACTTCTTTTTTAACCAAAGTTTACCCCAAAATAAAAATACCTCATCATTTTAAAAGCTTCATTCTATGATAACGTTGCATTACTTTTTTTCAGATGTTTGAAAAGTATGAAAATTAATATCTAAAACGTGCTTTAACTATTCTAAGTCTCTCCTACTTGTAATTTTCTCTGCGGCAAGTTGTGCGGGAACAATTGTTCGTATTTTTAAATTTAAAGAAAATATAATACAGAATATTTGACGCCCTTTTAATGAAACTTTCGTTTCGAATTGAAATTCTTGTTCAAGCCATTAACAAGAATAGCAAGAAACTGAAAAACTAATCCTCCATCACCATCCGTAGAATTAGGTTTAGTAATTTCTGCCGTTCATCAGGACGGAGCCGGCGGTGAAATGATTATCAAGCACAAAACTCTTTAACACAAGGATTTTGGAATTTTTCTGGTGGAAGTATATTTATATTACTTTGAACTCAGTAACTATGCAGAGCATTATACTTTAGCCCTGCCCATCTGTAAATACAAGGTGTGCATAAAAGTATGAAAATGCTTAACTAATCACCCACCACCGCTCGCGAGTAATGGTTTTGCTGTCTTAACAAATATATAGCAGTATCAACTAATATGGAAAATAAATAACTTTTTGATGTAAAAAGTTCAGGTACATCAGCAAACGCTGGATGAACAGTTGAACAACTGGGCGATTATACAGTATATAGTCATTTCGGCCTTTGCAGATAAAATTGATTCCTTTTGCCATGAAAAATATATTTTGGTTTGCTTTTGAAGCTGGTTAATATCGTTGTTTCTAATTTCTCTGACGGAAATTACCGCTTTTCCTTTAATTTAATTTCATCTCTGTTGAGCATGCGCCAGAAAAAGTTTGATTGAAAGTCTGAAATTATACTTCATTAATTATTAAATATATAATTTAACAAGAATATTAGTTGTGTCTAATGTAGTCCAAAGCGCTCAATACGCTATCTAGAAGGTTGCTATTTTTAGCCCTGGCTGAGGTAGTTGTAGTTTAGCAAATATTCACTCACTGATTTAATATACATGGTGTGGGAACTACAAACTGCTAAAAAGTTAGGGGATCTTTGCGAAACTTGAAACCATATGTGAACTATTTAAAAATTATAGCATAATTATTCGTAATAAACTAGATCACGACAGAATTATATCTGTGATTAGCTATTCATCTTTCAACGATAGGGATGGCTAGTCATATTTCTTCTGCCGCAACTGTTTGGATTTCGATTTCAGTTTTTTAAAGATTTTCATATCATTAAAAGTTCCAGTAATCTGGTTACTGATTTCTCAATGACTCCACATTTCTCTGAGGCATGGTATAGCCACGTCTAACTATTTCTTTCTTTTCCGTACTTTGAGTTTATACGCTGCATCTCATGTATTTTCTTATTTGCGTCTCAAGTTCATGTTTTCTACATTTTTATGTTTATCTTTTTACTTATATTCATTACACTAGGTGGCTCTACCATATTGGATTTATTAGATTTTATGTTTATCAGGCATAGCTTTCATTTGGGCGTTCATGTCTGGATTTGTTCTCATTGAAGAAGGAAAACCAAAAATTACCGAAACATATGTCTGCTTATTGTTATGAACTTCTACCCTTCCCATTTATTAACTAATTTCATCCAAATTCCATTTTCGGAAACGCGGTGTCAAAATTCCATTTTGTTCTATTCTATCCGGTAGAGCGTAATTTCGATTTCTATTCAAAATTCCATTTTTAATTTCTATTCCAAATTCATAAGTCGCCAAATGTTTTTCCCTTCGAAGCGGCGGCATTCTGTCCATGAAGACAACCAAGGGAGTTATAATACACTTTTTTCGCCTTTAGCATTGAACCCGAATGTGATTTTATATAGAAATGTATTAGGAACTATTTTCTTTTCACGTCACGGATGGGTGCATTTCCACTAATGCTGATCCCTTATGTAAAATGTCCATAGCGTCACTTGGCGATGGATCCTTAAGCGAATAAGTCGCGTTTTGTCCTCGGGTCAAATATTCTTTAGTTTAAGATATGAAATTATTATTTACACTCTCGGAAAAATAATATGTTCTTTAAATAGGAGCCCTTCCCGAAGTAAGGATGTATTTAATTATCTATAGCAGGATCTCGCTCATCTAAATAATTCACAAATGGAGTTGTTTCATTTTGCAACAATTCTTCTACGCTCCACGTTGTGAACGAATATGTGAACTCGATGTAATTAATCTACGATGCTGGTTGCTGATCTGACTTCCATAAATGAGATTTAGTAAAGTATCAGCAATCTCCTATTTTTGTGTCTTCATTCTTCGATAGACGTCCAAAATGGAATACTTTACATACGATCCCCCAATGCTACGATAACGACCTTATAAAATCAGTTATTATGCGGCGGCTGCGATCTCCGTATCTAACATGTTGTTCTCCCTAGCTCCCGATACTTCAAAGAGCTTCCATGGTGATCATCCTTTCATCTTAATGTCCGTTCCACACACGTTCAATACTTTCTGCGACTACCTGAAGATGAAGGTCTGTGTATTCCTTGTACCTACCAATATTTTGCCTACCGCCGGGTCGCCTGCAGTGACCGCGCTATATTATTTCAAGCGTCAAGTAAACGAATCCCCTTCCGGATGATTACCCCCTCCCGCAGCTTATAATATTGCTAAACATTATTTGCTCAGCATTTTATGCTGTAATCTTGTTTATTATTCATTGTGCACAAAGCCACGTTTTATACTTATAATTATTAAATTCATTATATGCATATGTATAGTTAAAATTTTATACATTAGCTTTCATTAAAATGATAAATGAATTTAAGTTACATTGTGATTTGGATAATTGTATGTTATTAAAAACATTCCTTTTAATTAACATTTAATAGTGTATAATTCTACATGTATAAGCTTCTATAGCTTTACTTATTTATAAACATGTTTCTCCAAATATACTGAAATGATTCATAGAATTTTTGTAGGTTTATGGGACTTATATATAGATATTTAATGTCATAGGAAACGCAGTTTTGAGTGTTACATATATGATAATATTTAAATCTCCAAATAATAGCACGTTTATATGTAATATTCACAAAGTAAGATAATAGGTAACACACCCACATGTATTATAATAAATATCTAAAATTACTTTTTAAACTTATGATTTTAACATACAGATCGTTTGAGAAAAATGAACAGTTTTGTAATCAATTGTTTTAAACACGTAGTTCCAACACAAGTAATGAAATAATTATTTAAACGAGGTGCAATATTTTGGTTAAAAAAATGAAAAAATAACTTTTTATACAACCTCTCTAGCGAAAAATGTCAAATGGCAAAAATGTTACGCATATAGCATTTAATAGAATTAACACAAATTTCGATGTAATACAATCTAATTTGACATAGTTATCATTAATTAAAATATCATTGGATACTAAGGGAGCATCCACAAATCAATTTCGGTTGCAAATAGATACTGAAAACATTACTACTTTTTCAAATTTATTTTATGCAACTATTTCAGTAGATCTATTACCACACTAATTACATCGATTCACAGTTTGTATTAGTATCCATGTAACCATGCCACATATCTGTAGCCTAAACTGCTGCGCTCTTCAATAATGCCTAATTCTGTGAGATGATTGTAATTTACGCCGAATGCAACCAATCTCTAACCAATTTTAAAGACATGCTTATTTATTTTTAAATAGATTTTGTTAGTAAAACATCTGACAGACCAACAAATTTATCTTATTTAAGGTTAAAATAATTTTCAACCAAAATCATCTGCCTGCCCCTAATAGTTTCAAAGAGAAATTGCTGACAAAATCGTATTAAATCCTATTAAATGATTTCTGTGAATTAATTTAAAAAACGGCCCATTTATTCCTGAGTTGCGGTGATTACAAGCGTATTGAGAAACCACTAGAAAGCGGTATAAGTCAGGAAATTTGACAATTTATTTCGTTTGAAATTTGAGCTTTTGAGATACATTTTCGTTACAAAAAACAAGCATGGGCAACATTTTGTAATAGAACTTTTTCTCCAGAGAGCATGAGTAAAATTTTAATATTTACAAAAATATGGCACATTATTGAAATTACTATTGAATAATTCCCTATCGTATTTAAAATATTTTTGCAATTGGAATTATATATCTAAAATTGGTCTGTGGAACTATGTATCTAAGGTTCTAAATTTCTTCCATTGTTCACTTTTCTTTAAACACTATGTGTATCGTAAATGTTAAAAATAATGCAAACTATTTGAATTCATAACTGAAATGTTTTTAGAAATTTAATGCCTTTGTTTGTCAAAAAGTGCATCTATTTAACATTGCATTTAAGGAAGAATCTAGTATGGGGCAGTTAAAGGATATTACATAATTAATGTGTGTTACCAAGATATATAGAAAAATTTATATTACAATATATTATAGTTGGCTGCAGAAAATAATGCGAATCATGAAATGCTAGCCATCTTGAGCGACCAGCTGTCAGTTGCGCGTGAGTGTAGTTATATCTTTACCACTCAATTTTTAAAAAGAAATTAACAAAAGATACCAAATGAAGAGTATATTACTTCATATACTATAAAGTATTTTTTACTCTATTGTAAACGATGTGCTTGAGCCGTTATCGCTCGACGCTCAAAAATCCGCCCTGCTTTTTCAAATATTTCGCTACTCAACCACCGATCACACATGACATCAAAATGATCCGATGTCTCGTACAAGAGAAATGTATGGAAATAAAGTGCTTCGGTGAAAGGTTTAAAATGAAAGTTATCAATACACAAACATTTTAATTTAATTGCCCCAAATCACCAAATGATACTAGAAACATACTTTATTTTGTTTTCACAATGAGTTAAAAATTGGATTTTGATGAACACACACTTTTGAAAATAAGATGGTGTTAACTCTCGCCGATGCGAATTTCAAAATAAATTAAAACTTTTTAGAAACACTTTTTTTTTTCAATTTTTAAAAATCTATATATCAAAATCCATTCATTTTATTGAACTTTCGATTGTAACATGTAACTGTCCACTTATGTAGCTTCAATTTAAGACAAAACAGGATTGCAGGGCAAGGATTAGCAGACTTTATAGCGTTTGAAAAAGTGTTTCCTTTTTCTTTCTTGAAGGATTGTTGTAAATCATTAAGTCAATTATTACTTTTTAATTTTTGAATGTTTCCGTAACACGAAACAGCCTCATTTGTATCATTTATATATAGACTTTTACTTTTGTATATTAGTGGTAGATTTTGGAATATTATTCCAAAATTTTGTGTTTTAAATTTTTGAAGGAAATGTTAAATTATAAATGCCTAAACACACACATTTTAATTATAATTTTATGAGAATTTATTTTATTTTAATTTTTTGCAATTCTATTTCCATTTTAATTTATTTTATCTTACCAAAATAAAATAAAGTGGGGTTAAAAATAAGTAACAATATTTTTCTCACTGCATTTCGCTAAACGTAAAAGTATGATACGTATTATGATAGCTCAATAAACTGAGACAAGACGCCTGCAACAAGTAGGGCTAAGCCTGTTGGCCTAGGGTATAAGTCGCTTTATTAAAAACACATATTTTTCAGTTATGCCTTATGCATAAACTGTTGCTAAAACACCAATGAGGTCATGAACGTTTATGAGAGTCGTTTTGGACTTTTCTAAGATTCTAGACGTCAGTTGTTCTAACATGGAAATGGTACTGATTACTTTCCTGTAAATGCTCTTGGAAGAGACTATAGCAGTGGGATCATGGTGTTGGGAGGAATTATTCTTAATGAACGCATCGAGCTTCTTGAAAAGAGGACTATCACAGGCAATATTTCACCGTAATTTGGGATTCCTCCTTATTATTGTAGGCAAATAATTCCCCTTTATGGATTTCAATGCTACAACACATGGGCTGCGGCGATACATCTTTAGATAGAGGATATGCATTGAATTAAGTGGCACAAACGCTCCCAGATCTCAACCTCATAGAACACTTCAAGGAAATAATAGAAAGACATTTTTTTTCTCGAAATTCCCATCCAGAAAAAGAAATCAAGTCCTTATTTTTGATCTGAAGGAAGAGTGAGCTAGTTTGCCCCAAGAACTCCTGGACCACTTGAAGCTAAAGATAGCTCAACAATATGAGAGCAACAGCTTTGTTCGCGATGGAGATATTCTATACTGACATGTCACTCCTCATAGATTTTAGGGAGAACTGGACAAAAATTATATATATATATATATATATATATATATATATATATGTACTCACGAACACTGAAAGTTGCTCAATAGAAGAAAACATGGTACAAACTCGAAATGATGTAAATAGTTAGAGGGCAGGCTGGTATGCAGATGATCCCAGTCTGGTGTGATTGCGCATGACCGTACACCTGTGAGTGGCCCTGCAAGAATGAGCCAGAGACCTTATAAACCGGCGTTTAGTCGACGCCCCATCAATGCGAGAAGCTTCAGCCGACGTAAGCATGAGTACAGAGTGAAAAGAATGGTGGGTAGACGCCAGAAATGTCGATATACGCAACTGACGGACTTCGAGAGAGGCCTGATAATCGGGCTGAAAACCGCAGAATGGTCAGCGCGCCGGATAGCCTGTCACATGGATCGTTCGGACTATACCGTCCGACGGTGTTGAAAGCACTGGTCATGGGACGCCACCCAGACACGAAGGACCGATTCTGGACTGACCAGACGTACTACGAGTAGAGAGGATCGAATGATCGTGCGGCAGGCACTTATAGAGCCCACGGCGACCCGATAAACGATACAGGCACACGTAGCGGCTCCTGTGTGCCCACGAACCATATCTAGACGCCTAAAGGAAGTGAATCTGCGATCCCAGCATCCCTTACGTGTGCTTCCGTTAACACGGGAACATCGGCGGCTCCGATTACAGCGGTGCCGGGCCAGAGCAACCTGGAACGCCACAGATTGGCGATACGTGGTGTTTAGCGATGAGTGCCGTTTCGTTTTGGGGACCGATGATCATCGTGTCCGAGTGTGGAGGTCCCCTGCACGACGCCACAATCCCATGCTCGTTTTCGAGCGCCACACCAGCTCCGCTGCAGGCATCATGGGCTAGGGAGCCATAACCTATGACAGCCGATCCGCTCTAGTAATGGTACCTTGAACATTGACAGGACAGCGGTTCGTGGATGAGATTCTACGACCGCATGTGCTTCCAGTCGTTGATGGGATTTCACGTGCGCAATTCCAGCAG